>JAIPMN010035851.1:0-14508 GCA_020650975.1 Apostichopus californicus
TATATATATATATACATCTTTATATGTATATACATCTTTATATGTATATACATATATATATATGTAAACATCTAAATATATATATATATAGACATACTTATTTTGTGATTGGTCGATTCTCTAAGACCGAGTCAGTCGCACATTTGTTTTCAACACGGTTTAGCTCAATCATGTTGAAACACTCTATTGTTAGAAAGAAAATGGCTGTGGAAGGTGCTTGTCACATGTGGAATGTGGATAAAATTCTTGGTTAAACACCTTTGCTTTCAGTCATTTCATCACCAAGTGTATGTCATTTCATCACCATGTCATATTAAGCAATGTGTTCTATCTTTAGGAAAAGTTACTCATTAATTTGTCCCATTTGCACTGATGCAGACTTCATGTTATTCATGTGCTATATTCACAGATCTGACAGAAGAAGAAGAATAAAATGTATTATCTTTAAACCTTAGCTTTCTGATTCTTTATTGTTTTCAGTTTTGCTTATCTCAAGATTTTTTTCTTGTTTAGTTCTAAACATTTAAAGCACACCTGTATTAAAATTGAATCAACATCAAGTAAAAGCTAGGATAAACTTTATATTGGGATATGTACTATCTTCCATATTATCAAGTACATGGCCCTTGTGTACTCATATAAAATGCAACACAAAATTACTACACCGTTTAGATGTCCTATTTCAGTTTGATTGGTTGCTAAAAAAGAAATTGACCTATGGTTACCTATACTTTATCTATAATCTGTTTTCAAAATTGATTGCATGGTGCATTCATATTGCTCCTGGGCACTTTCCAATTTCACGTTAGTAATTCATTAAATACTAAAGGAACTATGAAATATTGGTATTGTTAAATCATTGTTTTGTTTGACCTCGATTACTCAAAAATATGACCAAGGAAAAGTAATTTGTCTTTCTTCAATGCAGGGCTAGTGGAAGGGAATGGGGAGGGGGAAGGGGCCACAGACTTTACGGAAAGTGGGACGTGTGTGATTTGATCAGGCAAACCACAAATTACTATAAACAAATCAAATTCTCTGGCCATACCACCATTTCATTTGTTGCAATTAAGTCTGAGAATAAGTTTTCAAGGCAAGGGCACTTGAAGTTTACCCATACAACTTTTTTTATTTGTCTTATTATGAGCAAGAGACTAAGAGTACTTTCGGAAATTACAAAAGGGTACCTTACCTTAATAAAAGGAGTTCTAATTTATCAAATGGGACACTTTTCAGGTTTACCACAGGAGGGAGGGGGGGGGGGGTGGCTCATGCTCCTCCACCAACCACCATTTGATGCATCCAATCATTTCACTTTTATGAATCATTACTAAATTACACTTCATGATTGAAAAGTTTTGATCAATATGTGAAGAAGAGACTTCAAACTTGATTTAAATACTAAACAATCCACTTTTAGCAAAAGCTAATTCACCGGGGTCACCTAATTCCACGAAATGCTGACATAACCTCGTTGTACTATTTAAAATGTAAGGAATTGTATGGCCCCGTATAATATTCACAGTTTAACACCATAGAAAAGTACATCAAAATAAAAGGGAACATTTATATCTGCATATATTAATTTCTTGTTCACAGAAAACGATTGTAAACCTTGTCTAAATGTACATATATCTGCACAAATTTTAATAACTCCTTACAAAATAGAACTTTTCAGTGACCTTAAAAAAGGACATTGCTTGAAAATGGAACTGCAAAAGAAAACTGAACACTCCATATGCAATCAAGAATGCATATATTCGCATATTGACTTAAACTGTGCTGAATACCAAAAGAAAGATGATTATGATATTAAAAATAAGTTCAACCTCTTTTTTTCAGTCAACTAAACTCTTTGAGATATAGTAACTTGAATTGTGCGCAACGTGGATAGCTTCCTACAACTGCATAAACCTGCAATACAGAACACAGTAAAATATTTTGAAAGGGAATGGGGGGGGGGGAAGGGGGGAGGTTGTCACACTTTTTATTTCCTATGATTTATGGAAATTTAATGAGCTACAAATGCTAAGCATATTCAGTGATTAAAATTTAAATGAACGTACCACATAACCTGCTGTTCCAAAAACACATCAGTGGTGTGTGAAACCAACCCCCCACTCCCCCCCCACCCACCCTCCCAAACTATATCATCAGTTGAGAAAATGTTTACTTCTCCTGTGTCTTTGTTTACACCTAGTAATTATAGACCTAATTTGATTTCTTAATATGCCACAGAATGCACCATTTGACATCTAAACTGCTGATTTTTTCTTGGGGAAGATTCCCCAGAACCCCCTACATGGAAGTAGGTATCAATGCCCCCATGGCCACATCCCCTGTACCCCTCCCCCACCCCTCCACCCCCACCTCTCCACCCCCCCAATATAGGTTCATGCATCTACTTCTTAGTCTGAAGAATTTCAAATTTTGCAGACTTAAAGCTAAATATGATATCAAATATCAGATCAGGAATATTATGTCCAATATTCCCATTTCTTAAAATGATGCAATTTCTTCAATTACCAAAGGAGATGGAGCTTGTGTGGAAGTCACATTCACAAACCTTCACAAATAGGTAGTACAGATTCTGCTATAAAAAGCAACGCATGAACTAGGCTCTATGACAGCCCCAACATAATTAACAATCTGTGCATCTTACATGGAGTGTTAGCTCAGTGGTTAACGCCAGTGCCTTTCAATCATAAGGTCCCCGTTCGAGTCACTCCCAGATTAATGTATGTCGTCCAGTCACAGAGTTGTTGACAATTGATAATTCATATCATGGACGTTAAATATGAATGTAAGAGACTGATTTCGGTCAGCTTGTGGCTTTAATAAGCCAATGAGGCTTCTTCGCGAGTTCCTGCTTGCAGGAGGATCTAATATACATACATACAAATACCATTCACGTCAGTAAATGTGTACATAGGTTGGAGGGCCTGATGTTTTGATCCCATAGCAGGATCTTTGTCAGAGGTCTCTGAAGTACATCCTGCTGCTGGATTGACATGTCCGGCCCTCTAACTGTAACATCATTCTATTCATGTCAGTAAATGTATACATAGGTTGGAGGGCCTGATGTTTTGATCCCATAGCAGGATCTTTGTCAGAGGCCTCTGAAGTATATCCTGCTGCTGGATGGATATGTCCGGCCCTCTAATTGTTACATCATTCTTTTCATATCAGTAAATGTATACATAGGTTAGAGGGCCTGATGTTTTGATCCTATAGCTGGATCTTTGTCAGAGGCCTCTGAAGTACATCCTGCTGCTGGATGGATATGTCCGGCCCTCTAACTGTTACATCATTCTATTCATGTCAGTGAATGCATACATAAAACATGAGAAGGACCTTTGTCAAGTTTACTAAAAGCTTCACAAATTGGCAGTATGAAAATAATGTCATATAAAGGAGTAAAAATATGAACGTGGCAGAGAGTGACAGACCCAGCTAGTAACCCTCTGTGTATCTTTAATACAGCTTTCCATTTAAGTAAAAGAATTATGCAACATCTGTATAAAAGTGACTATTATATAATTCTTGACTATTCATGTAATACAGTTACAACTGAATCCTTGTTATTGATCCACTGCTTGCATTCAATTTAAGTGAGAGAGTGCCTTAAGGTTTATTCAAATTATGACATAATTTATCAATTTTACTATTTACTACCTCGATCCTAAAAGTGATTAAAATACATCATTCTATTGCACTTGGCTTGTTACGGAGACACAGCAAGATTTGACCCTGAAACGTACAACAGCATCGTCTAGACTTGGACCTGCGTTAAACAGACCTTTGATATTAAAACTATTCACATAATGTGACCACAATACAATAAAGCCATAGAGAAGGAGGAAGAGCACAGATGACAAAATAGATCTGTTCTTGTAAAAAATAGAATGTGGCCAATAGTTAGTGACATTAACTTTTGTGACTCATGAAAATGAATGAAAATTGCATCATTTTTGGCAGAGTGCCAAGGAAGTAAAACCATTCTTTGCTGGCAACAATGAAGCACACATGCACACACAAAAAAAAACACTTTAGAAGACCTAACAGTAAAGAAAATATTCATACATGCACCCTTCAATAATTACACTTGCTATATGCATATTCATGATAATTTGCATATTCACGATTTTTATATAAATGCATGATTTTCTGTACAGCTCACATCACTTTTGATACTATAGGACATATGTAGTTAAAAATGAGTATTAAGCAAATGAAGGTAGTTACCCATTAAGAGAAAAAGTACGAAAATAGCAGTGTAATCTTTGTGACATGATTCAAGTCAGTGAATTTGAAAATACATGCTAGGTGAAACATTTTTGCCATACAGTTACACTGATAATTCATAATTCTTACCTACATAAAAATTTCCATATGCATTATAATAGAAAACCACAGGCTTAAGAGACATAAGCAACATACTTTGATTGCCAAATTAAAGGAGAAAAAAAAGAGTAAAAATAAAGAAATGATTACTTTCTTTCTACCGATATCAATATGAATGGAAATGAGATTCTGGAAATTTCTGAAAATAATTTAAAAAAACAAAAAGATAAACTGTTCAAGTTTTGGTAAAAGCAGAAACATGGAACCCTTCTCAAGTAAAACAATTGTACCACAAATTAAATCAGTTGTCATGATATTTTCATTCATACTGACAGTAAAACACCCTTGTGCACCTCTTACCAGAGCCAATCAAGTTTCCATTGGGTGTAACAAGTCATGTCATGAGTCATTATATTTCCAAAGTAAAATGACTTATTACAAGTTTTGGCATATTTCTTTCTCATAAAGTTAATACAGCAACTCCAGTCAGTGACCTGTCTTGTCTCAGGAAAATTGGTGGTCAAGACTCCATTGGACCTTAACAATGAAGTGACTTGTTACATCTATGAAGTTTTTCCTTCAGTAACTAGTGTAACTGTTACGTAGCAATGTTGAAAAGTTATTCATGTGCCCCGCCCCCCGAAAAAAAAATGGTATATTCAGTCAATGCTAATTTTATAGTCTACTCACTTAAAGACAGTAAAGAAATTTTAGCTTTATATTGAAGATTCAGATAATCATTGGTACTTTTGTAATAAAAGGTTTTTAGGTTATTAAGTCTTAAAAACAAACTTGACAGTCATTAGTATTGAAACCCAAATATGTTAGAAAGTTAAAAGAATGGTCACCCATGCTTACATTTTGATAAGCATTTTACTTGAACCACACTGAGATATTTAGTCGTCACTTTAATACTCCGTATCGGTTGCAAGTCTAATGATATTATAATAAGTATCACTTGTCGTTATGCTTCCAAACTTGGTATATATTGAAATGTTTGCAAAACAAAAATGAAGAAAATGAATTTGTATGATGCGAAATCCAGTACGACCGGTTTCACCCGATTTGACTTTTAAGTTAATGTGACTGATCCCAGCTCCTATTTACTCATCCCACATATTTATGTGTGAGACAATAAGGGCATACAAACTGAGTACATAGTTAAGTCAAGTAGAACTGTTTTGATTTCATTGTTTTAAGAGAATACAAAACTGATACGTAACAAGATATCATGTGGAAAGACAAAACAGTACCCTTTTAAAAAGGGGATAATTTATTCAAATTGAAAAATAAAAAACTAAATAAAAAAAATTCGATCAGCGATCGACACCAGATGGAAGGGGGAAAAAATATAGTCCTAGGCAATTGATACTACATCAGAGGCAGATGAAGCGGCTCTGGCAACGAGCTCTCATCTCCAGCGACTTTTTAAGTTTCTCATTTTGCCTCTGCGTCCTGGTAAAGCTGATAGGAAGATTGAATTTCCTGAACTGATTTGTAAGTTTTCTGAAGCCGCTGCCGCCTGCACTGGACATGTCGCTGCTGTCCGAAACATCCTTGGACTTCTGCAACTCCGCTCCCTTTATCTCGCTCAGCTCCAGCAGATCGTTCTCGCTGTGAGACTTCACGGGAGATCGCAACGGGACCTCGTCTGGCACGGCTAGAGAAAGGACTCTCCTGTTGACCGGTCGGGCGGGAGTACTCTTACCGTTTGCGACGTTCAGCTTTTTGGGACTATCCTCGTCCGACGTTACAGAGATGAACGGGTTGGATCCCCGTCTCTTTGACGGACTCTTTCTGGCTTGATCTGTCTGACTTACCCCTGAATCTCTGTTCCCTTTCTCGGTGAGTAAGTCCATACTGTCCTGTGAGTCGCTCGTTTCTTGGTCCCCTTCCAATTGATTCATCGTGAACGCCCGCTGTTTTCTCTCCTCTCGTCTCTTCTCCGGTGTACCGTAGTCCAGCAGAGTGTGCTTCTTTTTCGGGGTGACACCACGGTGAGAAAAGCTCCTGCTATTCCGTCCCGGATCGGTGGCCAAATCCCCGACCCGGGGGATGTTGATGTCTCCATCCTGTACCAGAGACCTGTCAAAATTGTTTTCATCATCCACGTGACAGCAGACGTCCAAATACTCTCCGATGCTCAACGAATTGGTGCTGGTAACCGTCGACGATGAAACATCCTTCACTTCACCGATCATCACATCGTCTTCGATGTCGTCGTAGTCCTTGAGGGTCTCTTCGAAAGCGTCGTTGTCCAGTCCGCCCTCCAGGGATGCTTGGTTGGAATCTTTTCGGAGTTTGATCCTTTTGAGGAGGCTCAGACCGGTCACCTTGCTCCCCATCGCCTGAATGTATTTGCCAACTTGCTGAACCTTCTGCGGTTTCAGATACAAGTTGGTGATCGCTGGATGCTTGTTGTGATTCACAACAGGGTTGGTTGATTTCCCGGGGTCTTTGTCTCTTGTAAGTTTATCCTGGAACCACATGGAGAGTCTCTTTTGTGAAGTTAAGCGGACAATACTTTGAGACACTTTGGTATTTTTCCTGTCAAATGCAAAACAACAAAAAAAGACAAAGTGATATCATTTCCAAGTTAAATTTTCTCTTCTATTTCATTACCATTTTTTTTTCTAAGATAGAGACAGAAGGAAAATCAAAATTGTTATTTCAAACAATACAAAATATTAAAGAATAACAACAATTCTAGGTTATATCCAGGTATATTTCATGTAATTCTCAGTACCAAAAGGCTACCAAACTGCATTAACAAAAGTACATAAAAGTGTATATTGTTGTGATGGGACATGTAAGTCAAAGAATAGTAATACCCTGTAAAGTAGACATATTTTTGGCAATGAACACTTACCTATCAATATTTCCCTCCAATACTTTCAGACCGAGGTTGTTAGCAGCTCTAGCAATGGCAAATGCATGAATGACACCCTGCAAATTGTCTGTGAAATAAATCAAGAATAACACATTCTTTATTTCTACATTAGACAACAACGAGAAGCATTCTTTCTAATTGAAATTCCTCATCACTAAGTGCTCATCCTGAATCTGATCTTAGGGCCTCCCTCTGCCTCAGAGTACATTTAAAGCTGACCGCACGCTGCCAGGATGAACCTGATCTGACTCAACCCAACTGTCATAACTTGAGAAAAAAATCATGTGTAGTCAAGGAATGCTCCTGCAATTACTTATACAATTAACTGATTAACAGTATGCCAGTCTGAGGTCACTTTGATTTCACTCGGCAAAACTCAACGTGTATTGTCACGAACCAGTACGTTTGAGTTTCACAATCGGTAGTCGATAGTGCCAGCAGATGTGATTAGTCATTGTGGGTTCAGTGTTTGTGGGGGAGGGGGGGGGCAGTTTTAAGATGATGTGTCTTCAAGTCGAAAACTAGGTCATGACGTTTGGAGTTTAGTCCATAGTGTTCAGTTGCCCGGCTGTGTGCGGGCTGCTTAACATTGTGGCTCACTATGCAAGTCGCTCACATGTCTGTGGTTTGTGCAACTGTTAATTACATGTTTCACTAATGCATTCTCAATGATTACCAATTGTAGCTGCAAAATTGTATCCTTCACTTCACCTGTATTTGGGACATAAATAAATTATGAAACATCCTAAATGCATTACCAGACTTTCTACTGTATGTTATTCACCAACAAGCTTGTGACTTGTAAATGCACACTTTTTAATCCTCATAAATGCAGGCATATCTTCTGCTACCTAAGTTTTGGATACTAGTGCATATTTGATACAACTTGCCACACCCTACACACACGAAAAGACTGAAATACTGAATCTATTCCTCCCTACAGTCTTAAGACTCAAAAGTCACGGACAACTCATTTTAATTCTTGTCCCGATTAAAATGCAACCGTTCGGGAATGAGTGTATATTCAGTCCACCACCTTAGATTACTATTGCATTGAACTGTACAGCAAGTCCACAGATGAAGACTTTATTCTATTTACACGTTCAGCATTGTTTTACTTGCATGGTTTTCTTATAGCTGAACATTTAACATACCTACCATTCCCAAAATGTGCACTGGCTGACTATTTGACTCAAGCAAACAATTGATGAATCACGTTTCAAAATATTCTATCCACAGATTCTGCTGAAACCACCTATCCCTTCTCCTCCCCCCCCCCCCCGCCCCCAGTTCACAAGAAATAGTTACCTTCTTTTTGCTTCTTGGTGTGACCTGGCAGATCTTTAAGGGTGATGAAGTACCCCGGTTCTCCTCCGATGGAGTGGTGAATACGACAGCAGCGCTGTTCAGAAGATCCAAAGAAAGTGGTGGCAGAACCTGACAATAGAAACAACAATCAGGTGAAAATGTGATAATTAGAAGAAAAATGTGAGAGGATATTTACATAATTCCATCTAAGATTCCAAAAACCAAACCATTGTAAATGTTTCAACTACCACAAAAGTTTCATTTAGAAGATAGTACACTCTAGCCTACTCTTTGGGGTCAAGGGTCGTGACTAATTCCAAAAGGGCAAAAGGTGTCTTACTAATAAGAAATTTCATGACTCATGTTCAAAGTGAACATTTTCAGTAAGAGAAACAAGACACTTGTCCTGTTTCGACAGTGTCAATTCCGAAATTAACCAATTGTCTCTTAAGTCCTATTGGAGATCAATTGAAAGTCATTGTTATCCTTGACTATAAGTCGATTACATGCCCAACACATACATAACGTGTGATGTATGTAGGATGATTGGGTTTATCATTGTTACTGTTAGGTTGTTATGGAGGAATTTATGCACAAATGACCTCTGACCTCATGTTATTCTAACCAAGTCATTTGTTGTAGTGCTGATGAGGGGGCAAGATACATGACTCAAACACTTCTTATACAAAAGAAAGCAAAGCTTGTTGTACTCCAGCATAGAGTAAGATAGATGGGGTTATAGTTTTACTCCCCACAACAATTGACAATCTTTTGTCCCATGTAGTTAGTTGCCTGTCCATCTGTCCACTATTAAATATGTCCTTAGTCTGAAGAAGTTCTTGCCAGGATGGAAAGGTCAGGCCCTACTACATTTATGCATTTCCTTAAACAGACTTTTTTCAGTAAAAAAAGCAGTTCTTTCATTATCTTTTAACTTGTTCTTTTAGAGTATAGCATTTATGGTCTCAAATAAAGTTACAGCAGAAAGAGTTGACCATCACTGCCACGTACACTTTTATAAAAAAATGTATATGATAAGAAGGTGTGGTATATGGAGTACAGGGAAGGGTGCATCAGATAGACACTTACCTATAGTGATGGTCTCCATGTCTTTCATAGGGATCCTCTCATACTGGGATATTTTCTCATCTTCATCGTCATAACTAAAAAAAAGAAAATAATGGAAATAGCTCTTACTTAGAGATTGAACCATAACTAGAAATATATACCCAAATATAGTACCTTAGAACATCCTTCGCAGATGTGTTTAGGTGGAAAAATTTGCAATTTTGGAATAGAAAAAGCAACGTGAAATGCAAAAGTGAAGAAACAACAAGTACATACTTTCCGTGACCTGCTTGTGTGGATTTTCCAAACTGTTGTAAACCTTGGTTTATAAAAGTTGATATTTTGTCTTGACATATAAAAAGCAACTATTAACTAACTAGAATTTTTTAAGATTTTAATGTTAAAAACTCACAACATATTTTGTGCTCAAGTGTTTCCATGGAGGTAAGCATCACATTAGAACTTGCAAATTCTGGATACAATTTGTATTAAAATCTGTTGCAACATATATTTATTGTTTTGGGGAAATCTTACTTTGCAACATAATAAGCCTCCTCCGTGACCAACAGTATTATGTCATCTTCCATATCGTCCTCGTCATCTGAAACTTCTCTGTAAAGGAAAGCGAGGAGGAGGAGGAGGAGGAGGAGGAGGAGGAGGAGGAGGAAAGAAAGATAAGACATCAGACATCAGTTTTGACTGCTGCTTACTTTTAATCTTGACAAGTTCATTAATATATTGGGAATGGGTAGGACTACCCATAGGGTTCACAGCAGGAACCCTCTTAGGCTATAATACATAATGCTCTCGTCGCCATGGTAAGTTAAAACATATCATTCTTACGATATTAATGAGTGTCAATTTTTTTATGGAGCTGAGAGTGACAAGGAAAGACATGGAATCATGTATACAACTTTGAATAATGCAGGATGACACAAGTACAGTCAATCTGGAATAATGGAAGTTAAGCACTCAAGATAATGCCAAGGGTGGAGGGTGGAGTGGGGTGGGGGGGGGGGGGCTACAGCATAATGCAGCTATGCTGTATGGGACATAATCGTTTGTGCTCTACAGTTCAAACAGAACAGGCTCTCTTCGTCTGCTGATATGATCTCTATTCTATTGATATTGATGCAGTCTTGTTGCAGGGGATTTTGAAGCTGCTGCAACTTTCCTTTTGACACAGTGCCTCACACAGGTACAGTCCAATTGCACATTATTAAAGAGACAGCTTTCCAATTGTGTTTCATAGACATAATAGTGACCAATGGCTTATAGACTGCTTAATACAAGTTCTTTTGAAGAGAACACACCGTAAGTGGAGTATGCTTAGATGAAGAAATATTTTCTTAAAGAAGACTTCAACTGTACATTTATGCTTTTGGTTTTTATGAACATAGACAGTGATTCAAACTGAACTGTGATAACCATGGCCAAAGACCATTCACTATATGCCAGAAGAGTGATTTTAAATGAAACCGGTAGTTTAGAAGCATCTTCTTCTGCAGAGGTGATAAAGACAATTAGTGAAGCTGAGAAGCATACAGTTGGGGGAGTCAAACAAAATAGCACTTAACTTTAACAGCAGGGTCTTAAATGTTACCTGTGGCTTTAGGTGACAATTAGGACTACTAAGGAATTCAGTTTTACCTTGAATCGCAGCAGATAAGAGCCCATCCTCCGAGGTAAACTTTACTCTCTGACTTTGGGAGGAGTAACCTGACACAGTGTTGAATGAGATGCTGCACACTCTCTTCCCTCTCTTTGGTCCAGACGCCAAGGTCCGTTTCATCTTCTCCCTCCCCGAGACGATTAGCCAGTAAACTCATCTCCTCTGGGGTATCTTTATTCCCAAGCAGAATATCTGTGAGAAAGTATCATCAAATCAATGATAATTTATTATGATGTATGATACTTGATACTGGTTTTGATATCTGCATCAGCCACAAGTCCAAGGTTCTGAGCATCGATTCTAAGGGAGTCAGTTTTGGTGGGTCGGAGTCTGGTCTGGTGGGGTTTGGAGGGTTGGGGTTTGGTAGGTCAGGGGTCTGGTGGGTCGGTGGTTTGGTGGGTCGATGGTCTGGTGGGTAGGGGTTTGGTGGGTCAGGTTTGGTAGGTCAGGGGTCTGGTGGTTCGGTGGTCTGGTGGGTCCTGGTTTAGTCCTCATGAAAGATACTGGGTTGTGGGCCTAAAGGTTTTGCTGACTGCTGTGTGAGATATTAAATAACTTTCTCACCAACTGTCAGTTGTCTGTAGGCATCTTTAAACTGGGCTGTGAGGTATCTGTTGGCTGAATGGTATCCATCTTTCATCATGCCTGATATCTTCCTCTCCCCTGTTCTGGTGTAGTCTCCTTTCAATGCTGCTGTTCCCGTGTAGGACTGACTCAGGATATCTCCGTTGTTTGCCCACATGTTCTGAAAGACTGATCGTATCTCTTGTGGCAGGGTCTCGTCTGGCATCAGCAGACCCACTTTATGAAGCTATGGAGGTAAGGGGTGAACAGAGTCAGATTGGAAAGTAGAGTGTCAGTAAAGTAAGGTGGTATCAAAAGCAAACTATTGGCGAGACAGACGGGGAGGAGGGGGGGGGGGTAAAAAGTGCCTGAGGAAGGGGTGTATGAACCCTACTTGGGGTCTGTCTGAGTTGGAAACGAGGTAATCATGAAGACCAAATTTTCTCTGTGACTTTGAAAAAGATACTGCACTTTCACCACTGAGATGTCTCCATAGTCAACAAAATTCTTTGGCAATACACAAGTAGATCAGATAAATTGGAGCTTCAGACATTAGCAAAGTCGACTTACTTCCATTGGCAGGGTTTGAAACTCCACCAATTGCAAAAGGTCAAATGAATGGTGACCTTTTCTAACCACAACACCTGCACTTATTTATGAACATTTTCTGACTTGTATAAAGGTCTCTACTTTGTTCTCCACACATGACATCAGATGCACATACCTAAATTACAATGTTCGCTGACCTAACTTGACCTAACCTGACCTTAGCTGGTCTGATATTTGACCTCGTCTGAGTTGATCTGACCTGGTCTAATTTCGCCTAACCTGAAGAAAGCATTCAACCTATGGCTAGAGAGAATCTTGAATTACATTGAAAACATCTACCAGTACTAAATACTGAAGATTGTTTCATATTTCATTCTTTTCTTCTCTTGTTATGTTAGAATGTTTTACTATTTTACTGATGTTCTTCATATGTGATATTAATGCCTACATAAGGTATTTAAACTGCGGTAGCCTTTCTGTCTATATGAGCAAATAAACTGAACTTAATCTGAGAATTATAAGCTTTGCACAATTAAGATACCCAGTCTATATTCCAAAAAACCTCTTCTCTTTCAAATAAAGCTTGAATTTTTTGCTTACTTTGTACTTACCTGAATTGTCAGAACTGTCCTTGCAAATGCTGTCTGAATAACATTGGTCCTGTCTAAACAGTCCATACAGTTAACCCTGAATACACCCCTCTGCTCTGCTATAGTACCATGACCATCCACCCTAGAGAGAAAATATTATCAACAAAAATGAAAAACATATTACATTCATATTCAAATTCAAGAAAAAAACTTTTGCCTTTTTTTTTTTTTTCCCCAAAAATAAACACAACATGCCTGTTTAAAGGACCTTTAAATTAACTGAGTGAGTGCAAGCCAGCAATAGAGTGTACAAGTTACAACAAAGGCAAATTTTAATGGTCGTCTAGTTGTTCGAAACAAGCAAATTACTATTCTGGAGGTCGTTCGACAGATGACTATTGTTTAAAATCAAATTCAGATTGCCTTAAATCAAAGACGCTCAAATAGGTAAAATGATACATCCCCAAAGCTGGTATTCTATACACCAAGTCTACACATCTCACCTACAGTGTATATATTGGTACTCTATTCAACAACCTACACATCTCTCATACAGTGTACATATTGGTGTTATATTCACCAATCCTACATATCTCACCTACAGTGTACATATTGGTGTTATATTCATCAATCCTACACATCTCTTCTACAGTGTACATATTGGTATTCTATTCACCAATCCTACACATCTCTCATACAGTGTACATATTGGTACTCTATCCACCGATCCTACACATCTCTCCTACAGTACATATTGGTATTCTATTCACCAATCCTACAAATCTCACCTACAGTGTACATATTGGTATTCTATTCACCAATCCTACACATCTCTCCTACAGAGTACATATTGGTGTTCTATTCACCAAACCTACACATCTCTCCTACAGTGTACATATTGCTGTTCTATTCACCAAACCTACACATCTCTCCTACAGTGTACATATTGGTGTTCTATTCACCAAACCTACACATCTCTCCTACAGTATACATATTGGTGTTCTAATCACCAATCCTACAAATCTCACCTACAGTGTACATATTGGTGTTATATTCACCAAACCTACACATCTCACCTACAGTGTACATATTGGTGTTCTATTCACCAAACCTACACATCTCACCTACAGTGTACATATTGGTGTTATATTCACCAATCCTACACATCTCTCCTACAGTGTACATATTGGTACTCTATTCACCAATCCTACACATCTCTCATACAGTGTACATATTGGTACTCTATCCACCGATCCTACACATCTCTCCTACAGTACATATTGGTATTCTATTCACCAATCCTACACATCTCTCCTACAGTGTACATATTGGTGTTATATTCACTAATCCTACAAATCTACCTACAGTGTACATATTGGTGTTATATTCACCAATCCTACACATCTCTCCTACAGTGTACATATTGGAATTCTATTCACCAAACCTACACATCTCTCCTACAGAGTACATATTGGTACTCTATTCACAAATCATACACATCTCTCATACAGTGTACATATTGG
>JAIPMN010035853.1:0-10298 GCA_020650975.1 Apostichopus californicus
ATCTGTGGCTTACTAAACTTAGGAATAGTTAAACTTAATTATGAATATCTGTGACTTAAAATACCTACGAATAGTTAAACTTACTTATGAATATCTGTGGCTTACAATAGTAACGAATCGTTAAACTTACTTATGAATATCTGTGGTTTACCTTACTTACGAATAGTTAAACTTACTAATAAATATCTGTAGCTTACAACACTTACGAATAGTTCAACTTACATATGTTGTATGTGGCTTACAATACTTACGAATGGTTAAACTTACTTAGGAATATCTGTGGCTTACAATACTTACGAATAATTCAACTTACTTATGGATCTGTGGCTTACAATACTTACGAATAGTTAAACTTAAATATGAATATATGTGGCTTACAATACTTACGAATAGTTAAACTTACTTATGAATATCTGTGGCTTACAATACTTACGAATAATCCAACTAACTTATGGATCTGTGGCTTACAATACTTACGAATAGTTCAACTTAAATATGAATATATGTGGCTTACAATACTTACGAATAGTTAAACTTACTTATAAATATCTGTGGCTTAGAACACTAAAGTATAGTTAAACTTACTTATGAATGTCTGTGGCTTACAATACTTCCGAATTGTTAAACTTAATTATGAATATCTGTGGCTTACAATTCTTACAAATAGTTAAACTTACTTATGAATATAGGTGGCATACAATACTTTCGAATTGTTCAACTTAATTTTGAATATCTGTGGCATACAATACTTACGAATAGTTAAACTTACATATATATGTGTATATGTGTCTTAAAATATCTACGAATAGTTAAACTGAATGGGGAATAACTGTGGCTTACAATACTTACAACTAGTTAAACTAACGTATGAATATCTGTGGCTTAGAACACTAACGTATAGTTAAACTTATGAATGTCTGTGGCTTACAATACTTTCGAATTGTTAAACTTAATTATGAATATCTGTGGCTTACAATTCTTACGAATAGTTAAAATTACTTATGAATATAGGTGGCGTACAATACTTTTGAATTGATAAGTTTAATTATGAATAGGTGTGGCTTACAATTCTTACGAATAGTTAAACTTACTTATGAATATAGGTGTCGTACAATACTTTCGAATTGTTAAACTTAATTTTGAATATCTGTGGCATACAATACTTACGAATAGTTAAACTTACATATATATGTGTATATGTGACTAAAAATATCTACGCATAGTTAAACTTACTTGTGAATAACTGTGGCTTACAATACTTACAAATAGTTAAACTAACGTATGAATATCTGTGGCTTAGAATATAACGTATAGTTAAACTTACTTATAAATGTCTGTCTCTTACAATACTTTCGAATTGTTAAACTTAATTATGAATATCTGTGGCTTACAAAACTTATGAATAGTTAAACTTAATTATGAATATCTGTGACTTAAAATACGTATGAACAGTTAAACTTACTTATGAATATCTGTGACTTACAATAGTAACGAATAGTTAAACTTACTTATGAATATCTGTGACATAAAATATCTACGAATAAGTAAACTTACTTATGAATATCTGTGGTTTACCTTACTTACGAATAATTAAACTTACTAATAAATATCTGTAGCTTACAACACTTACGAATAGTTCAACTTACATATGTATATATGTGGCTTATAATACTTACGAATGGTTAAACTTACTTAGGAATATCTGTGGCTTACAATACTTACGAATAATTCAACTTACTTATGGATCTGTGGCTTACAATACTTACGAATAGTTCAACTTAAATATGAATATATGTGGCATACAATACTTAGGAATAGTTAAACTTACTTATGAATATCTGTGGCTTACAATACTTACGAATAGTTCAACTTACATATGTATATATGTGGCTTACAATACTTACGAATGGTTTAACTTACTTAGGAATATCTGTGGCTTACAATACTTACGAATAATTCAACTTACTTATGGATCTGTGGCTTACAATACTTACGAATAGTTCAACTTAAATATGAATATATGTGGCATACAATACTTACGAATAGTTAAACTTACTTATGAATATCTGTGGCTTACAATACTTACGAATAATTCAACTTACTTATGGATCTGTGGCTTACAATACTTACGAATAGTTCAACTTAAATATGAATATCTGTAGCTTACAATACTTACGAATAGTTAAGCTTACATATATATGTGTATATGTGACTTAAAATATCTACGAATAGTTAAACTTACTTGTGAATAACTGTGGCTTACAATACTTACAAATAGTTAAACTAATGTATGAATATCTGTGGCTTAGAACACTAACGTATAGTTAAACTTACTTATGAATGTCTGTGGCTTACAATACTTTTGAATTGTTAAACTTAATTATGCATATCTGTGGCTTACAATTCTTAGGAATAGTTAAACTAACGTATGAATATCTGTGGCTTAGAACACTAACGTATAGTTAAACTTACTTATGAATGTCTTTGGCTTACAATACTTTGGAATTGTTAAACTTAATTATGAATATCTGTGGCTTACAATTCTTACAAATAGTTAAACTTACTTATAAATATATGTGGCTTACAATACTGACGAATAGTTAAACTTATGAATATATGTGGCTTACAATACTTACAAATAGTTAAACTTAATTATGAATATCTGTGACTTAAAATACCTACGAATAGTTCAACTTACTTATAAATTTCTGTCGCTTGCAGTACTTACGAATAGTAAAACTTACTTATGAATAGAGGTGGCTTACAATATTTACGATTGGTTAAATTTACTTGAAATATCTGTGGCTTACAATACTTACGAATAGTTAAATTCACTTATGAATATATGTGGCCTAAAATACTTAAGAATAGTTAAACTAACTTTTGAATATATGTGGCTTACAATACTTACAAATAGTTACACTTACTTATGTATATATGTGGCATAAAATACCAACGAATAGTTAAACTTACTTATGCATATATGTGGCTTACAATACTAACGAATGGTTAAACTTACTTAGAAATATCTGTGGCATAGAAATACTTCGGAATAGTTCAAGTTAATTATGAATATTTGTGGCTTAGAACACTTATGAGTAGTTAAACTTACTTATGAATATACGTGGCTTACAATTAATACTTACGAATTGTTAAACTTAATTATGAATATCTGTAGCTTACAACACTTATGAATAGTTAAACTTACATATGTATATATGTGGCTTACAATACTTACGAATGGGTAAACTTACTTAGGAATATCTGTGGCTTACAATACTTATGAATAATTCAACTTACTTATGGATCTGTGGCTTACAATACTTACGAATAGTTCAACTTAATTATGAATATCTGTGGCTTACAATAATTACGAATAGTTAAAGTTACTTATGTATATGTGGCTTACAATATACCTACGAATAGTTAAACTTACTTATGAATATATGTTACCATACTGACATTAATGTCATTAAATAAAGTAGAATAATAAATAGAAATAAAATGGTGAAATGTTAAAATGGTGTGGTGAAAAGGTGAAATGGTAAAATGGTGAAATGATAAAAAGGTGAAATGGTAAAATGGTAAATAGTAAAATGGTAAAATGGTAATATGATAAAAGGTGAAATGGTAAAATGGTAATATGATAAAAGGTGAAATGGTAAAATGGTAAAACGATAAAATGGTAAAAATGGTAAAAATGGTAAAACGGTAAAACGGTAAAACGGTAAAACGGTAAAACGGTAAAACGGTAAAACGGTAAAACGGTAAAACGGTAAAACGGTAAAACGGTAAAACGGTAAAACGGTAAATAGTAGTAGTAAAATGTAAAATGGTAAAATGGTAAAATGGTAAAATGGTAAAATGTTAAAATGGTAAAATGGTAAAATGGTGAAATGGTGAAATTATAAAATGATCAAAAGGAGAAATGTTGAAATGTTGAAATGTTGAAATGGTGAAATGTTGAAATGGTGAAATGTTGAAATGGTAAAATGGTTATAAAATAGTGATAAAATGGTGATAAATTGGTGATAAAATGGTGATTAAATGGTGATAAAATGGTGATAAAATGATGATTAAATGGTGATAAAATGATAAAATAAAATGATGATGAAATGATGATAAAATGGTGATAAAATGGTGATACAATGATAAAATGAAATGGTGATAAAATGGTGGAATGGTAAAATGGTAAAATGATAAAATGATGATAAAATAATGATAAAATGGTTATAAAATGGTGATAAAATGGTGATAAAATGGTGATAAAATGGTGATAACATGGTGATGAAATAGTGATAAAATAATAAAATAAATGGTGATAAAATGATAAAATAAAATGGTGATGAAATGATGATAAAATGGTGATAAAATGGTGATACAATGATAAAATAAAATGGTGATAAAATGATGATAAAATGGTGATAAAATGGTGATAAAATGGTGATAACATGGTGATAAAATAGTGATAAAATGATGAAATAAATGGTGATAAAATGGTGATAAAATGATGATAAAATGGTGATAACATGGTGATAAAATAGTGATAAAATGATGAAATAAATGGTGATAAAATGATGATGAAATAAAATGGTGATAAAATGGTGAATAAATGATGATAAAATAAAATGGTTATAAAATGTTAATAAAATGGTGATACAAAGGTGATGAAACGGTGATAAAATGGTGATAAAATGGTGATAAATTGGTGATAAAATGGTGATAAAATGGTAATAAAATGGTGATAAAATGATAAAATAAAATAGTGATAAAATGATGAAATAAAATGGTGATAAAATGGTGATAAAATGGTGGAAAATGGTGATAAAATGATAATTAAAATGGTGATAAAATGATAAAATAAAATGGTGATAACATGGTGATTAAATAAAATGGTGATAAAATGATCATAAAATAAAATGGTGATAAAATGGTGATTAAATGGTGATAAAATATTGATAAAATATTGATAAAATAGTGATAAAATAGTGATAAAATGGTGATAAAAAGGTGATAAAATGGTGATAAAATGGGGTTAAAATGGTGATAAAATGATGATTAAATAAAATGTTGATAAAATAAAATGGTGATAAAATGATAAAATAAAATGGTGATAAAATGATAAAATAAAATCATAAAATATAATGATGATGAAATGATGATAAAATGATGATAAAATGGGGTTAAAATGGTGATAAAATGGTGATAAAATAGTGATAACATAGTGATAAAATGGTGATAAAAGGTGATAAAATGGTGATAAAATGGGGTTAAAATGGTGATAAAATGATGATAAAATAAAATGTTGATAAAATAAAATGGTGATAAAATGATAAAATAAAATGGTGATAAAATGATAAAATAAAATGGTGATAAAATAAAATGGTGATAAAATGGTGATAAAATGAAAAAATAAAATGGTGATAAAATGAAAAAATAAAATGGTGATAAAATGATAAAATAAAATGGTGATAAAATGATCTAATAAAATGGTGATAAAATGATAAAATAAAATGGTGATAAAATGATGATAAAATGATGATAAAATGATGACAAAATGATGATAAAATGATGATAAAATGTTGATAAAATGATGATAAAATGGTGAAATTGTAAAATGGTGAAATGGTAAAATGATAAAGGTGAAATGATAAAATGATAAAATGATGATAAAACGTTAAAATGTTAAAATGGTAAAACGGAAAAATGTTAAAATGGTGAAATTATAAAATGTTAAAATGTTAAAATGTTAAAATGTTAAAATGTTAAAATGTTAAAATGTTAAAATGTTAAAATGTTAAAATGTTAAAATGTTAAAATGTTAAAATGTTAAAATGGTAAAATGGTAAAATGGTAAAATGGTAAAATGGTAAAATGGTAAAATGGTAAAATGGTAAAATGATAAAATGGTAAAATTGTGAAATGGTAAAATGGTAAAATGGTAAAATGATAAGATGGTGAATTGATAAAATGGTGAAATGATAAAATGATAATATGGTAAAATGATAAAATGGTGAAATGGCAAAATGGTGAAAAGGTAAAATGATAAAATGGCAAAATGGTGAAAAGGTAAAATGGTAAAATGGTAAAATGGTAAAATAAAATGGTGATAAAATGATAAAATAAAATGGTGATAAAATGGTGATAAAATGATAAAATAAAATGGTGATAAAATGGTGATAAAATGGTGATAAAATGATAAAATAAAATGATAAAATAAAATGATAAAATGATGATAAAATGATGATAAAATGTTGATAAAATGATGATAAAATGATGATAAAATGGTGAAATGGTGAAATGGTGAAATGGTGAAATGATTAAATGATTAAATGGTAAAATGGTAAAATGGTAATCAATATGCAATATTTTATTCAAAACACTCTTCAAATCGGAATAAAAACATATAATAAACTCATTGCAATACAAACACACACATACTTTACTCTTTTGCTTGTGGCAAAAGGCTGGGGGCGGTAGCTGGAAGATGGTGGTTGGTGGTGGTATTTGTTAGTTGGTTGCTGGAGATGTCTGGAACATCTATAAATATATAAACTAGAAAAGAACAATCAGGCATTTTATTTTAAACACTCTTCAAATCGGCATAAAAATATATAGTAAAATCAATGCAATACCAATACACATACTTTACTCTTTTGCGCGTGGCAAAAGACTGGGGGAAGGTAGCAGGTGGAAAGTGGTTGGAATTTGTTATTTGGTGGCTGGGGACGTCTGGAACATCTATAAAATATAAACTAGAAAAAACAGGCATTTCTTTAACAAATCTGCATAAAAATATGTAATAACATCATTTTCAATTGATACCAGTACTACACCATTTTTGGTTCTTCTTCTTTTTAGTTCATAACATGATTCCTTTCGTTCTTCGGTCGATCTGTCGTCTTGGTCCTCGTCCGTATTGTCATCATTCTAGAAGCAAACCAGTAGAGTTGTACATTAAGTTTCTCTTTAATTTTATTTCGAGTATGTCCTAAATGTAAATTGCAATATTCGTAATAATGCTGGTTGCTAAATTAGGGAAATCCTTGCAGGTTTCCTGGTGCCAGTAGACGTATCCAAAAAAAGAAAGTCCCATCAAATAAGAAACGTTCTAGAACGTACCGTCAAAAATTTCATCTTCAGGTAAATATATTGACATTTTGCAGCAAAATGAGAAATATCTTAAGTGTAATAAGTGAGGAAATGAACTTTGTGCTGCAAAACGCCAACATGACTATTTATCAAATGTCACCATTTCAACATTTCATCATTACCACTGACAATTTGCAGCAAAAATTGTTGACGTCAATTCAACATATTCAACAAAAGGTTTGATTACGCTTCCATCAGAATGCTATCAGTTCAGCATTTTGCAGCAATTATCCAGAAAAGGATTTTAACATTTTGACGGCACCTTTACTTGTTCATAGGTTACTACAACTGGATTAATCGACAGTAACTGTTAAAATTTGGTTTCTTGTCAAAACATATATAGACGTATAGCCTACTTAACCACATGAACAAGTATGGTAAAAGATAACATGTTTCTCGTCTTAAATATGAATGGTATCTAAGAACATCAGTTAGTAGTAGAGCAATTTAGCTAGAGTTTGTACTACTCTTTTTAAAGAAGACAATCATCCTAAAATCATTCTTGGTTCATGTGATATATGCCATGCATGACTTCTCCAAACATTTAAGCAAAAATCTTATTTCATTTGGGAGATATGATATAGATTTAATGCTTCTTTACACGGCACAAGGCTAGATAACTATAAACCAAGTTTACATATGACATCATTGAGCCACATGTGATTCATTGTTCTTCTATTGTCCTTTAATTATTACATTTGTTATGTTTGCATAAATGATGGCTTTTGTGTAAATTTGTTTTTGAACAAATGCTGAATATCTCAAATATTGAACCTCTTTAACACGGTCAACAGCTAGTTTACCTTGGGATTGTGTCGAAAGAAAACCACAGAGAAAGTATGATTGAAGAGAGTCCAAGATGGACCAAACACCACAGAAGTTTAGGGATGTGCCCACGCTGGGCGGCACTGGGCGGCCGGCCCGCCCAGCACTAAATCGTGAATCCCGCCCAGCACTATTTTCATCTAAAATCCCAATATTCCTAACATTATATTCAACATAAATTGGCCTATATAGCCTATGCCAAAATCATACAGACTAATAATGCATCAGTTACGCATGCGAGAAAAATTACTTACGGCTCTCAATCGGTTCCTTGTAAAATCTCTTTGAAACAAACTAATAACATTTACCAGGTACGTAATATATTTCACTAAAAAAAAATTAAAAAAGGAAATTTTTAGCAAAACTAGTACTTGTGTATGTGCTTAAAAAGCTACACAAGTGCCAGCATTTGGCATCTGAGCACCTTCAAAAATCGGGGGGTGGGGACACCGCCTCCCCCTTACACCCCTCCCCCAAGACGGCGATCAGTATACCCGGCACTCAGGAAATCCTGGGCACATCCCTAGAAGTATATATATGCTCTACTGACATATTTCTCCCCTTGCATCTTTACAAACAGTAGACCAGGAATATGTGACTATACATTCCTGGATGTAAGCTGATCTTGACTTACTATAGGCTTATACAGATTAGGCCTACTCTTAGCATTACCATAGAGTAAAGGCCAACAACGTTGCACTTAAAATATCTGACATCATTGCCTTCTGTTTACATGCATATGGTGTTATAATTATTTTACAGTTACGCACATTATTAACAATTTCTTTAAGATGTGTTGCATTCCTCAGCCAAAACAAAGGAAAAGTAACTTAATTAAGATACTCACTGCAATCAACCCGCATTAGTCTGTATACAACTTCAAGGGTACACTGCTTCTCTTCCGAAAGTCTAAGTTGAAGTTCCCGCCAAGCGCGTCTGTCGCGTGCCTTACCTCATGGATGTTTTCTTGTCTTGTCTTTCATCGAAGTCAGTCAACCACACTTAAGCTGTTAGAAGCTAGACCAAGTATCCCCTGTACGTTCTGCGCATCTTTTCTTGTGGTTGAGTGACTTCGTCAATGGGTTTATTTTGGGATACATGCACTCCACGGCAGTGCTAGATCAAACAGCTGTATCATTTCTAGTAGCGGCAAATGATAATTTTCTCCGCTTCAGATAGTTACCAGTCCAAGTATATAACAATTTTAATAATAATAAGAATCATTTAAACACCTTCGGTCAACATTTCTACGTTTAAGGTGCAATTTTGTGCTAAAAAGTCACAATTTCAATAAAGGCCGAATGAAAAAGCTATATTTACTGATAAAAAACCGAAATTTGACATACAATTCAAAAAGCCTAAAGTTCAACACTTTATTAGAAAATTTGGCAAACAAATGTAAAATATCAACAAATAGCTGAAATTGAATTGAATATTTCAAGATGAACAGTCGACGTTTCGAGATAAAAAAGTCTCCAAATTTCGAGGAAGCCGAAATTTCAGAAACAAAATGTCAGCTGAATTTGAAGTAAAGTGTCGCCCAATCCCCTTCCATGTTTAATTTCTAACCGTGCAAATAGATTACGTCATTGAAACCGGCACTCCTAATTGGTCCAAAGTAGTACCAGTAATTATTATAGGACAGTATGATACATTGCCGCGATGAGACGGGACGGGAAATAAGGTTGCTAAATGCCGATTATTCGTTCCAAATGAAACAAGGAAAGTTGTGGTGTTCAGGGAATTCAGAGATATAGTTGAAACCGGTAGGCATTTATTTTGGAGTTAATATTAAGTATGTTTAGAACTTCTCATAAAAAGATATCATACGGAGAGGCGGTTGTACGTACGCGACTTCGGTCAGCCTACAGATAATAATAGTATTACTATCAAGATGCTACACCTTGCTATATATGACTAGGCCCGTAGTACTTCGCCTAGTTATTGCCTACTATAGGCTTGGCCATAGTTTAAGTAACAATACATATTGAGGAAGGTAGGACTAGGCCTAACGTTAGCCTTTACTTCTTGGGAACTTGTGAACTAGTACTAGTAGTGCATACTTGCGGTACGGATGTTTGCCTACACAACTAATGAACTAGCACTAGTAGTAGCTAGTACGTACTTGGGGTAGGGGTGTTTAGGCATACAATTCAACAGGCAACATTAGTGTTAACCGCCCTAGGCCTACCCATAATATTAATACTTAAAGTGCATGGCTAAAACCTAACAATGGCGTAAACAAGTTTGTTACAAATACTAGGCTGATATCAATATTTTCTTTCATTTATGTTATCACCAAAGATGTGGTACTTGTGGAT
>JAIPMN010035859.1:0-21681 GCA_020650975.1 Apostichopus californicus
CACATACAGTAATATATCCAATCATGACATCTTAAAACCGGAGCTACTGTAGTGTAAGATTAGTCTGTACCGAAAGTGGAAAGACATGTAGGTTACACTTGATGTCATAGGAATATCAGTTTTGCTCATTATAGTTTTATAAATTTGGGATAATTACTGCTTCAAGTGGAAAACTATGGATATATATATCCCTGTGTGCAATAAACACATCATGCTTAGTTTTACTACTGTACACAATCTCACAAAGCTTTAAGTAACAAACACCTTTATCCCCTCAATTTCAATTATCAGACCAGATCCAAACCCTTCCCTTAAATGCCATTGATATGGAGTTAAGATCTTTACCAGTACCGTTGTCACCACATGTGGTAACATTAACAAATCTGTCTTGTTCCCCTTTTCAGTCCTGGCAAATCAGAATTCATTCGAGCCAAATACCAGCGGCTGGACTTTGTGCACAGAGTTAAAGATGAAGATTTCAATGAGGTAACGTGTAATGTAATTTTAGGACTTATACAATTTTAGGACTTATACAGTGTATAACAAATCCAACTTTACTTCCAAGATATGTTGAAAGGTTTATCTTAGATGGAGGTTTGCAAATTTAAAAAAAATTAAAAAAAATGAAATGGAGATAAAATCTTATAGCAAAATTTTAGCTATTTAATTGCACAAAGCCTGGGCAGGTATATGTATGTGAGTTATAGGGCCTTACGTGTTGATCCTAGCAGGATCTTCTTCAGCGGCTATTCAGTTGCTATGTCACTGAGGTCGTTGCAGTTGTTTTACACATGATAAAAAAGGTCTGGGCATGGGTGGACAATCATTCTAACAGAATTAGGATGTAACTTCCTATGATACCAGCACTCTCCAATACTGAAAGTAGTCTGTAAGAGTATTTCTATAGTTCTAATTATTTACTTTAATGTAGTGTCCAGGTATAATATATATGCAAGCTACTGTATGGAAATGCCATCACAAATTAGAAATGATTTTAATGAAGTGTCAAGGTATAATATATGCAAGCTACTATGATACAGAAATGCCATCAAAATAAGAATATTACGAATCAATTTTGAAGATTTAAGAAATTCCTGGAAACTGACATTAAGGTACAGTAGATAACCATCAATGGAACAGCATGACTGTTTCCAGAGTCTTCGAATAGTCCCTGGAAAAGTTGCAAATCAAGTCTACAGGGATAGGAGACAGTCATGGTCAAAGTCGCTATAAAATTGAAGGATTTTTTAGACTTATCTCTTTCTGAGTTTTTCTGCCAAATTTGTCATGAATTTCACTTTCAAGAATGTGGTTGCTTAAAGGTACATTCTACGTTATATGTCTATCGTGTTCCTCACCGATGAAACTCCATCTTCTTCGCTCTTTGAAATTGTAGGATAAAATGTGTTCAAGTGCACAGGCCACCTACTTATCTGTTACACCTTAAGATATGATACAGCTCTAGACTCTTTATTATTGTAAAGATACTACTTCCTGGCCGGCTGTTCATAGCTCTTTCAATAACAACTATGTTAACTTGTAATGATGTAAACTAATGTTAAACTAATTATGTAAACCTACTGACATTAACAAATGAAGACATGCTTGCAGGTGACTCCTTTGCAAAACAGTAAGTGACAACACTAAAGGGATTTTTATCTTGACTAACCCAACAGTATCTAGAACTTCTTCTGTTACTACTGTATGCTTATTATTGCCTCTTTCAGTTTTTGCCTGTTTCGGTCGGTTTGAAACTACATGTAGTTTGAAACTAAAACAATGACTAATTTAGCTTTGAAACGACACACACAAGCTGTCACAAATAATAATATATATGCGAATCGTGCGGCGAGCATCATCCAATGATGGATGGAAATAAAAGGGCATAAAGTTTACGAATGTTTTCCCCTAATTATGCGCAAAGCCAATCGATGGGAGTGAAAATATATTGCATAATCATTAGACTACACTAATAGTGGATTTACTAAAACTAAACCAGTTTTGTGCTGGTGCTGTAATATTTCAAAAAATAGGTGTTTGTGGTACCTACAGTATGTACCTATCAAATTTAGGCCTTCTGTAGGTTATTTTGTATCTGGGTTACTATATTACAGGGCAATTTTTATCAGTTGACCGAGACGACCAGATTTCTGTTCGGATATTAACCAAGGTTCAGCTTATGAGGTTGTCCAAAAGAAATAAAAGTAGTTCACATCAGATTCAGATTGCATAGTAACTACATCCCCCCAAGGATTACTTTAGTGATACTGAAATAACACAATACTATTGATAGGCTTGTGTCCTATCCTAATGGAAATTATACTTACCGAAAGGTGGTATTCTGTTTCACCAAACCCACACATCTCTCCCACAGTGTACATATCTGTGTTATTTTTAGTTTTCTACTTTTCTTCGGACAACCAAATTTGCTGTTCGTACTGTAGAACCAAAACGTAAGAACAGGGCAACCACAAAGAATCCGTCAAATTTGCCCTGTATTACCCCGATATGACTTTGTGTAGTTAGTACAAAGATTGTTGTGAAACTTATCAAAATATCTGTCACTAAGATTGCCTTTATGTACAATACAAAGATACATTATTTAGACTTGGTTTCCTGTTACATCTGCTTCATGTTTTACCAGAACAAAATGATTTTAGTGACATATCATTTAGTTATAATATTAATGGCATACTGTAGAGCACAATGGCAGCTCTTCATATACATAACATTACTGTGCTTCCTGTGAAGTTGGGGAACCTTGTGGAATCCTGAGAGTGCCATCAAACTCATAAGATCTTTCTGTAAATATGTAACAAAAGTGTTCAATTGATTGATAATTAACTGAAAGAATTGCCACAAATGATAAATTCTTAAATTTTCATGATTCCTTTAAATTGTCATTTTAATTGAGGTATGCACAAAACGAATAACACTTTGTTAGTGGACAATTCAACCTTTTGCGAAGATTTGAACCATGTGGCGATTATTTTCACTGATATCATATTAACTGTTGATATGATACAGTCACGACGCAGTCATAAGTCCCTTTTGCGGGATGTGAAAAAACAACGTTGCAAAACTTGCAAGCAGAGGAATGATGTATCCGGTAACACATCGCAGAATGCTAAACAAAATAATCAAATTACTGAGAAAAAAACAACCAACAAACAAATACAGAGATTCCTAGCGGCTGTGTATGTACAGAAACTGTGGTATTTGATATGAGACAAAATTCAAAGCCATCCAAACCTGCTACATGAAATTTTGAACACTCGAGTTAAATTCTGCTTGGCAAGTACCAGTTTATGGTCAAGTTTGCAAACCACTTTATTTGCCAAAACCACTCAATTTGCACTCTATATGTCCATCGTCCAAATTGAATATCGTGAATAATCAAACACATGGTGGACAATTGTGTCCTTGTTTTACCTATGGTCTTATGAAAAGTTACACAATTAAATATGTCATACAATTTCATATTTCCAGGAGAGACTGTAAGATTTCTTTACAAGTTATAACCCCAGGGGAATAATTTAGTGTTCTAATTTTGACAACCAGAGACCCAGTTTTACTTTTTATAGTCGTACAAGCCAGTAGACTTAAGTACCAAACAATACACTGTCTCATAGCAAAGACACAATATTCCTTGTTGCTAGGTTACACACCCTGTATCCAAAATCTCATTCCTAATGGAACGTGACTGCTTGCATGCCAGTCCAGTCATGTCTGTAAGTACTTGCTTCAGGAAGTGAAGAACAGTGGGTAGGCTGCAATTTGAGCAAAGCTTCTTGTCATTAAAACAAATCATTTGCCTTTCATAATTTTGTTGTCCATTTTTAGAACTCAGGATCGGATATGTAACTGAGATGTTTCCTTTATTATTCAATTATTTTTTGCTTAATTCTTGTTTGTCATTAATTTTTTGTTGTTGTATATAAGATAATTATGTTTCTCTGTGGAGAATTGATTGGACATTTGATACTTGATTGATACAATGACTATGCTTCACATTCTGCTGTTGCCAGATAGGTACAGGAAGAAATGCTAGATGATTTTAGGTATTCTGCTAGAAGTTGAGAAATAACTGATGAATAGCAAGCAGTAACATCAAATTCAGATTACATTGATGCCAATAAATATCCACAAATATTTAAAATGATATATATAGGAATCAACCTCCATCACTTTGGAGATCTACAGCATAATGAAATAAAACATCAATGGTGGTTGGTCTATGTAAAGTACTGTGACTGAATGGGAGTTTTACTGGCCTATAGCTGAGCTGTTACAGTATGTGCACCAATCCTACATATCTCTGTGTACATATAAATGTTAGGACTTCATTCTTTGCTACTTTTTTTGCTACAATATTTTTTCCGGACAACCAAGTATGCTGAACAAGTGACATTCAAAATATGAACCGGTAGTCGGAGGGACAACCTGTTTAAAATCGTTAAAAGTTTGCCCCGATAGAGTTAAAAATCCTTTTAGCAGCTGCGAGGCTCTCCTTAAACTTGATGATCTCAAATTCACATGGCCTCTAACATATATCAACAGTGTGGTCGTTGAATATTCATATATCGGCATGGATAACTTTCTTCCGGAGCATGTTTGACACTTCCTGTCAACTGACTCACCTCCACCATTAAAATGTGCTCTCTTTAAAACAATGTAATTAGCAATAAAACAATGTAATTAGCAATCATACAGGAAGAACCTCTGAAGGATGGATTATGATGCAGACCTTACAAGTTCATAACAGTCTCCTTGGAATCATTTTAATAGCTTGTACCTCCTGATGAGCTCTTCTTTGTGGCAGATGTTGATAGAAATTTCAAATTATAATATTGTATCTAGGTATTACAGTATTTAAGTCCTTTCATTTTGGAATTCAGAGAGTTTTTTCCTTGTATGATAATGTCGAAGGAAACACAGTGGTCTAAAATTGCTCAATGTGAATATTTTCGTTCTTACGAATGTGATGGCGCACTCCATTTTGTCATAGCATAGTCAAAAATTACTTTCATAAAATATGAAAATTGTCATTTTATTAAAAAAAGTTATCGTACCGAGTCCGTAAAGTGATGACTCTATTAGGTAGAAGTTTAGCTTTCGTATGTCATAGACCAATAAGATTTCAGGAAGAAAAAGAAAATCATAGATAGAACTTGAGTGCTTTAGCCATTCTGATTTGCGCATTTCAGACAAATCATAAACAGCTCAAGAGATTCTCAGATAGTTTTCCGACAAAATTTTCATATAGCGAAAGTGACTGAGGGCTTGCAAGCACATGAGTACAGCAGGTAGTTTATTGTCTACTCTGTTACACAACTGGCAGAACAGATGGTTATTAACATTTCGGGAGTTCCGTTCGAGTGAGCTACTTGATTCAAGTTACGACTAGAGAATACCAGTCTTACGCACCTTAAAACTGTGCACCTGGATGAAGACGTAAACACAAAGTCAGTGTTGGTTTCATCATGGTGGGGGCGTAGCAGGTCCTAAATTATGACTCGCCCAGGGTCACTATAGGGGTATATCCAGGGTTACCAGACTTCAGAATTTCCCAGGGCATGTCCTCTTTTAACTGTCTTGCGTTGGCGTAGATTATAATATCAGGATTTTAAATATCTTTAACCAAGTATGCTAAATGTGACAAATTTTTGCTTGAGAAGATTGCTATTTTAGAAAACAAAATATGCTGTAATATCAATCAAATATCCCTTGAGTGAACGATATCATAATTCGGCATAATTTTATGGAATATATGTCCTGTAATGCTGGCAGTGTATATCCCAGGGCTACAGTGTAGAGGGTTATTTAACCTTCATCACAGAATCTCAAACTCAAGTTGAAAGAATAAACTGTACATTTGGTGGAGAACTATAGAGAGTATGTACACTCACAGCAGCTAATGCTCTGATTATACTTTATATGTTGAAATGTTTCCTTTCTTTTTCCATAATTACAGCAACTCCACTCAAGTGTAAGAACTGGCAATCTGGAGACTTGTTTACGACTTTTATCTCTTGGTGCTCAAGCAAACTTCTTTAATGAGGTGAGATGCTGTTTTACAGCTCATTTTAGATCCATCGATACCAGTTGAATGTAAATTGAATTGAAATGCCCTGTGTAGTATTCATGCCTGGTATGTAGCTTGGGTAATGAGGTAGGGTCATGTTACACCTCATTTAGATCTGTTGAAACCAGCTCAGTATAACAACGTGGAATGGGCCCACTTGGCTCATATAGTATTCATGCCTGGTATGTAGCATATAATGATCAAGTTAGCTTTGGTAATGAGGTAGGGTCATGTTACACCTCATTTAGATCTGTTGAAACCAGCTCAGTAAAACAACGTGGAATGGGCTCACCTGGCTTATATAGTATTCATGGCTGGTATGTAGCATATAATGATCAATTAAGCTTGGGTAATGAGGTAGGGTCATGTTACACCTCATTTAGATCTGTTGAAACCAGCTCAGTATAAAAACGTGGAATGAGCTCACCTGGCTTATATAGTATTTATGCCTGGTATGTAGCATATAATGATCAAGTTAGCTTTGGTAATGAGGTAGGGTCATGTTACACCTCATTTAGATCTGTTGAAACCAGCTCAGTATAACAGTGTGGAATGGGCTCACCTGGCTTATATACTGTAGTATTTATGCCTGGTATGTAACATATAATGATCAAGCTAGCTTTGGTAATGAGGTAGGGTCACATTACACCTCATTTACATCTGTCGAAACCAGCTCAGTATAACAATGTGGCATGGGCTCACCTGGCTTATATAGTATTCATGCCTGGTATGTAGCGTAAAATGATCAACTAAGCTTGGTAATGAGGCAGGGTCATGTTACACCTCATTTACATCTGTCGAAACCAGCTCAGTATTAATGCATGGAATGAGCTCACCTGGCTTATATAATGTGCATGCCTGCTATGTAGCTTTAGTTATGTCTTAATTTAGTTTTCATCTTTTATTTAGCAGTTTTGATGTTTATACACTTATATACTATGGTAGTCTGTGTAAAAACCACTGCTAATGCATCTTTGCATTTGTATATCAATTGTGCTTAGCATTTTACTTTACAATATGTTGCCCTATACATTATTCCCTGGCTATAGAAGCTATGAAGTGTCATTGCTTGTTATTTGTGCAGTCTTTTGGAAAGGTTCTTTGGGTCCAGATGAGTTCAAAAATGTGAAATTCTTAAAAGTCCTAGATATATTTCCAAAAACCTGAACATGTTTCATGGATGTTAGCTCTCATAAATGTGCAACTAGTCAATACTTAACTAATAAATTTAATAAATTCTTGGGATGAATTTTTTTCTTCCCAAATCATGTTGAAAGTTGACCAGTGGACTTTGAGAGCATGACAAACTACTGTACCAACTTGCCATCAAGGTTTTGTTCATTTAAGACAGTCAAAGGGGTCTGATATTTTTTATCTGAAGAGAAAGTTTTGTCAAGGAGAAACGTAATGCATATATGAGGATAAACCCGGCCGACATCAAAACCAGGGCTTGTTTTACTTTCATAAGATACTGAAATAGGCTTTTAAAGTACACTCTCAATTTGTGAACAGCAGTCTTTTGTGGTACGATTTTCTCATAAGGAGAATCTAAGTTTGTTCAACGAACAGAAACATTTACTTTTGAAAGGATGAAAAGGACTATTTATGTTAGGACTATTATCAGACATGTTAAACACAAATGTGTGACGAAAATCAGCACTGAAACAAAGTTACAACCGTGTCATCAATGTCACTTTAATTAACCCAAAGGCAAACTGATGTTACAAAGCCACAATTTATTCTGCAGTGTACAGGTAATCGGAATCGTTAACGATTTGCAATGTCACCAGGAAGTGAAGGTATTGAGGAAATAACTTTGGTTTGCTTTAAACAGAAAGCTACCAGTGTCGAACAGCAGCTAAGGAAAATATAAACTGATATATGTAACCCATAATTTATACTATGCAGTTGATTAGTTAATGAGCGACAGGAATGTAATTTAAATAAACGTACATTCAAGGTCCTTGGAGTTTTTATGGAGGAAGAAATTAATAATTAGCTTTAAACTACAGACAGTATGTATGGTCAATTGTGGGAAAATCTTTCATCAAACTCTCTGTCTATGCAAGGTTGCAAAAATATTTCATGTGTCTAATTCCTACATTGCATAAAAGCTTGGAGAGGAAGTCAAAGTTTTTTTTCCTCTTCCCCTCCCCTTCCCCCTCACTTTTCCCCTCACTCTTCCCCTCATGATTATTTTCAGCCAATCCTCACGTGACAGTATTTCTCAAGAGAACCGTTTTGTACACAGTTTAATATGTCGAGCAATGTCATCATGCATGATACAGCCCAATGAATGACGTATCTTGTGGAACCGGAAAACCCTATGGTAAGGGTTAACCCCTAGGGTTAACCCTGACCCCTAGCCCGAGAAATACTGCATCACATGCAGTATCATACAATACCGTACTTCTTGAGGCAATGCAACTTGCCACATTATAACTTGTCTTGAGAGATGAAAAAAACTTGAGGTCTTGGTGTTATTTTGATTCAGCAAATGTTTATTCATGAACAGGAAAAAGGAAACACGCCTCTCCATGTTGCCAGCAAGGAAGGCCAGACTCTACAGTGTGAGCTGTTAATGGTGTATGGAGGAGATCCAGGGGCTGTTGACAAGAATGGTAAAACACCAGCTGACTTGGCTAGGTAAAGGATTGAAAGATTCAATTTGAAAATCTTTCCATTACTTGTGTACTGTTCAATGGCAGGTTCAAGATTTCTTGGGTTATGATTTGAGATGGGTGGGGGGGGGGAAGTTGAGGGGGCAGGGGAACTTGAGGGTGCAGGGCAAGTTGAGGGGGCAGGGTGGTGAGTTGAGGGGGCAGGGGTGAGTTGAGGGGGGAGGTACTGGGAAGCAAGTATCAGTGCATACAGAAATTAATATTGAAATGGCAGTGCTAGAGAGCATGCCGTCTAGGAGCATGCTAACTTGTTTCATTATATATGGTTTGTTTTAGCTAATTTGTGTTTGCTGGTGATTTAAAACTTGCAAAACAAAGGAAATACGGAAGAAGATTAATGGGAGACCCGGGCCTCACTCTCTGAAGCCATCACTGCTTATGGTCAAGAAATCTGAGGTAGTGATTTAGATTTCGTCCATTTGCAGTGTTATTTTGAGTAATTATAATGCTCAGTGTGATGTGGTGAAATTAGCCGGTCAAGTGGTTGGCCGGTGGCAAAGAGCTGTTTTTAAATTGAATCCTTCTAGAAACATTAGCTCATGATATTGCTCAATATTTCAGTTGAGGAACTCACCTACAGAGTTGTTGGTAGATCGTCTTTAACCAGTCTTGGTATGAGCTATTAAGCTACCACTGATGTGACTGATCAAAATCTCTTTCTTTTCCATTTTTTTTCCCTTCTCTTTTGCAGAGAGGCAGGGCATTATGAACTAGCAGACAGAATTATTCAAGGGCAGTATGAACTTACAGATAGGTTAACTTCATTTGTGTGTGGGAAGAAGCCAGGTTAGTATATTAAAAAGAACCATTCATTGATCATGTTTTAGCTTCCTTGTTTAAAGCTGCATTCTGTGGGTTGTTAAGAAATTCACCCTGTTAGACTTACAGGAAAATGACAGTACTGAAGGAGAAAAAGTAGTCCTTTAACTCCTTTAAAGTTTCACTCAGCTAAGAGGGAATCTTTTTAAGAAGATTTAAATAACAATGACAGTCTCTAAGATCAACATATGCTGAGATCTTGTAAAGTTTCATTTAGGGTTTCTGTTTACTTGTTAGAAAGCATTCTAAGCTATAATACTGTACATATATATTTTCCTGTCTGATCCATAGCATAACACATTTTCCTTTACAATGTTTATCATCTAGGTTTGTTTAAAGCTGCATTTAAGGTTTCATTCAGCTATTAGGGGAGACTGTGAATAGGCGTACTTATCACATATTCTAAGCTACTTTAAAGTAGCATTCAGGGGTTTATTCAGCTTCAAGAATCACACTTAGAGCATTGCCATTGTATCAAAGCAGAACATTCTATGCTCCTTTAATGGAGCCTTGAACAGTTTATTTTTGTAAAAATTCCCCAATTGAGGTATTCTTTACATGATTGACTTATACATCTTTGAATAATATAAGAAAATGAATTTTGAAAAGAACTTGATGGCTAGATTGCTTGGCTCATTTACATCGTCTAAAATATCCCAGTCTGTTTTCTGCTTTTCATTGACCGTTCTCCCTATAAATTTCTTTGCTCTTGTCCGTCAAATAGGTATGATTGAATTGACAGTTTTTTTATTTTACAACGTATTTGTTGACACAACTTTGGACAATTCCTTGTCTTGTATTGATTGTATCATGTTACCAGCTACAAATACAACAAATCAACTGAAGTACTGGGGTTAGATATATTGGAATTAAAAGTCCATTGCTGCTTGTCATATAGGAAATTAATCTAGACAAGATATTGTATGAGTTGGAAAAAGACCTCAGAAATATATGTTTAGAACAGGATTCAAGCCAGTGACCTTTGGGTTATGAGCCCAGTTCTCTCTCACCTGAGCTACCCAGCCCTTACTTGATAGAGATTCCTAAATAGCTATTCCTTTGCTGGGAGGGGGGGGGGGGGAATGCCAGTCCAAAGCCGCAGTACTTTGCATATACCATGTAACCAGGGATAATGCACCAGTTCCATATACAATCCAATAGAAGTGGCAGGGCAGGCATGTCAAGAGAAATTCAGCTCTTTGATCTAAATTAAACAAGTATTAATTCAAGCATTGTACAAGATAATTGCAGAGTTGTTACATTAAGCAGGCTGAAATACAAATGTAAAAAAAGACAACTGATGTTAGATCTCTACCTTGCAGCATAAACAAAGAGAGACATGCCTCATTCAGGGATGTGCTCAGGAATATTTGAGTGCCAGGCAGATTGTGGGGTAGTGATCTCATGGGTGGGGTACCCCCTCCCCACTGGACAAATTTTGCACATGAAGTATGCTTAGGTGGTGCTATATTTCCTATTATGTGCCATTTATTCTCCCAGATTTTGGTTATGGTAAAATTTGTTAAATTATCATCAAAAAAGTGCCGGGCAGAAATGTTTAAAATACTGTTTGTGCTGGGCAGGATTCAGAACTGCCGGACGCAGCTGCCCGGTGCCGCCCAGTGTGAGCACATCACTGCTCATTCTACATATTTCACAGATCACGCCACCAACACCCACTTCCTGATCCCTGAAATGGCCGACAGTTCCCTGGAGAGATCAGATGCAGCTGAGAAAGCTCGGAAGAAGTTACAAGCTGTGAGTCTCTTTTTCTTATAGTTGGAATGACTAAATAGGAAATGATCTAAAACAAAAGTAAACTGAACTACCAGATTCAGGGAGGGGGGAATGTCCCCTTCCCGACATCATTTTTTGTGTTCTGGCACAAAACAATCGCGACAAACATTAATACTTTTTCATAGCAAGGTACACGGTTGAAAAAATTAAGCACACTTTTCAGTGGGAATTTCCCTTCTTTATATTGATAATTTCTTATTCATTGATCTTCGGGTAATACCCATACATGTTTGACCTATTACAGGCCCCCTCACCCTACCCCTTCCCCAATTCTGGGCTATTCCTTTAGTAGGTCAGCCTTTCAGCTTCATGCCAACGCATCTATTGCTACTTAACATCACAAAATAACTGCCGTTCAGGTTCATGTATAAGTAATATTATTATTGTTGTGATTAGAAAATAGATGTTTCCTTATCACATTGTCCCTTGCTTTTCATCTTTTCAACCATCCCCCCCCCCAAAAAAAAGGTTGTACTTCTATGTTTTAAAGCATTCTTGTATTTTATACCTTTGGTAGAATTTATTTGCTTACATTTTGATATAGCCAAAGATGTTACTTTCCGGCTAAAACATTTGTGGCAACTAAGTGTTTCTTTTTGAATAATAAAAGCATTAGGATCTGTTAAGCCCACCTCTATCATCCCAAAAGTTTAACCTGTTAAGGTTGCTAAAAATTTCAAAAGAGTACTTTCCCTTTGGGGGGGGGGGACGGGGGGTTCAACCTTAAAAATGACATGCTCGGACGTTGGGATGCTCATGTACCACTGTTAAATATTTCAGTTCAAAAACTTCTATGCATGGGTAATTTTATAAGAGCATAGTACTTTCAGCAAAAGGTGATTTTTTTTTTTTTTTTTAATTTCTCTGTGGCATATTTTTGGTGTAATATTGATTTACCTTTCAGTTTTGTAACATTTTTTTTTTTTTTATATAATCAAATTACCTCATGCCATTTATGACTGCACCAATTAGTGAAATTCTGTTAATTTTTATTTTGTGTCTTCTTTTCCCGTCTTGACAGTTGAGTAATCGTCTGTTTGAGGAGTTAGCCATGGATGTCTACGACGAAGTCGACAGAAGGGAATTGGATAGCGGTGAGTTTAACAGAAAAAGTTTATATTTTGGTTTGTGTGTGTAAACGTTACTAATTTTTATTATTTATAAACGTTATTAAAAGTAATACAGATAAAGTATTATTTAAATAAGGCTATTCATTAGTGAGTGTGCTTGGCATATATCCAGTAATACCACCCCCATCATCCCCCTGCTACACACCCCTGACCACCAGTGTACTGTCACCACACTTACACCTTTAGGAAAGGCAAAGAAAAGGAAGCACTTCTTGCAGGTCTGGTACTGTGTTTCTCTCATGACACAGAGTGTCACTTCCACTAGACATATCACACTTAGTTCATCGTTATTGTAGCCGTCCTGACCTAGTACGAATCAGCAGAGAGAGGCTGTGGATGCAACGCCTTTGCACCATTCAACCTCATGGGCTCAACATTCAGGAAGGACATGACTACTGTAACTTTTCTTCTGTCCCCCTCCCTCTCCCTCCCCCCCCCCCCCTTTCACTCCTCTTCTCATAGCTCTCTTCCACCCCTTTTTCTCCACACCTTTCTGTCTTTGTCCTTCTCCAGTCTATTCCCTACCCCCTTCCCTTAATCCTCTCTTTGTCCCTTCACTGTTTATCTCCTACCTCTCCTCTTCCCCTGTTGGTTTCATTCTTTCTTCTCTCCATCCCTTGTCTACTAATCCCCTTACATCTATCTCTTTGTGTTCACCATGCTCATTAACCTGTCTGTATTCTGTGCATGTTTTTGTCCCTTCTGTTACTGTTACTTGTCATTTAGCCTTTGAAGAAGATCCTTCTAGGATCGAAACGTCAGGCCAACTTACTTTTACACAATGTTCTTTACAGTTAGAACAGGACAGCATTATTACCTAACAAAGGAAAAATATCTTCATATCTTTTGAATACATCACAGAAGTCGTCATTGAAGCCCAATTTGGCTATTGTCTGTAAAACAATAGGGAATCAAATTGGCATTGTCATTTGCTATTTTTTGATTAAAGTATGCACAAAGGCCAATTTGAGACGAAAATAAAGGAAATGCCCTCCGATTGTCCATAAGAAGACGTTTTTATGATAACGAAATGAAAAGAGGTAAAAAACGATTCACAGTTTTTCGTAAGCAACTTATCATAAATTAACCTTTGAAGAAGAAAATAATTGTGCCAAATATTTGATCCGGTTTTGTTCGTTTTTTTTAGTGTGGTCTGGCCTTGAAATGCCAAGTTCTGTAGCTATGTACATGGTCCCATTCTTGCCTCTAAATCCGGAACTGTCCTCAACACGTAACCAGGTTTGTAACTTTGACAATTCTTCTTTTCATTTCCAATGCCCTTTTTCTCTCTTTGCATTGTTACAATACATGATATACTCAGATATCAAAGTTTAAAAATTTTGTAAAGAAAGTGAACGTTGCATTAAATTTTATCTCATGGTAAATCCGCAGTCTGCTACCTTAGATTTATCCATTTAAGAAAAGTACAAGGTTACTACTGAAAACTAATCTGTCCTTTTTTTCCACCAACATTGGAATGATGACATTATGTTTAGGAACTAGAAAGTTGTCAAACTATACAGTTCCTAACGATACTTTTTGTGGGACACAGATTTTTCTCGGTGTTTGATGGTACATAATATATATTTGTAAATATGTATTGTATTTTTGTGGTATTATCAACGGTAAATATAACGATAACCTCTGAAATATATATAAATGAAATCAGATGGAGAAAACAAAAGTCTGGTCAACTGCAGTTAGCTGTCTTGGATTTTTATCAGATCTTTGAATCTTGTGGATAAACTAAGTAACGAGAGGATTCCTATCATGTTATGAAATTGGGTGCCTGTTGACTTTACAACAACTTTATAGATTTTTGTTTTTGTAATCTCTTTGTGCCATTTTAAACAATTTCCCAGGGTCGTCAGAAACTGGCTACTTTCAGCGCCAGAGATTTTGCCACTCTCATCACAGATATATTGAAGGAGGCCAAGAGGAGGCAACTGGGGTCAAACTTTGCACCAGGTAAGCTTCATCCATATTTTTGAAGTGGGGGAGGTGGGGTGGGTCATTGGGGTAGCGGTGAGGTAGGGCAGAGTGAATCAAAGTTACAACTGGATATTTCAAACAATCACATGATTTTTTTTGCACAGTGTTAACAGCATAGAAAGACACGTTCAGCATCTGCAGCATCTTACGATGGAAACGGAAAGAATAACTATTTACCGTTGGCCGCAAGGTTGCTCTTTAAGTAGTGTTTTCTCGTAGGCACGTTTCCTTTAGATCAGAATAAGCACGTTTGAAGAATATATAAATTGGAAGATTTTAAATGTTGAGATTGTTGTTACCAATTATCATAGCCCCTGTTACAGTAGGGAGCAGTAGGGATTGGTTTGGGGATGTTAGAGGGTGCAGGTCGTTGGAGGGGGGGGAGTTGGAGTGCATGGTGGCTGGAATTGATCGATGACAGTTCCATGTTCTACCCTACGTATAGCAGAAAAATTGATCTGTTTTGCTTCGTGCGCTGATAACAAAAATATATGAGCTTCCTGTCTTCTTGAGTGGGTGTCATGGACTTTGAATCTACTTAACTTTATTCTTGTTTTAAAACAGCGTTCATTTTGGTTATGATCTGCAAGATCCTTTTAATACTAATGTAGTTATGAAGTAAAGAGAAACATGTAAAATTATTCAGGAACCCTTTCCAGTGCCTAGTCCTTATTACATCCTGTAGACGGCAAAAGTGAAAGTGAAACGACCTGCAATAGAATCACAGTGTCAATAGCAAATATTTATTTTCATGGATTTCCTTTTTAAACCACAATTCATGTCCTTAATATGTTAATTTGGCATCAGATGATACTCATATTGTGTGGGTTTCTATCCTTGTTTGATACATAGTACGTAGTACATAATTATATATACTATTCAATGCATGATGCTAGCAGTGCGTTGGTTGCTATGGACCACTTAAATCATATCATCCTGTTGCAGAGCTATCCTTTATCTCCTCTTTTTTGTGTTTTCTTTTCGAGTACATAACTTTTAGTTTTGTTTGTTCAGTCAGCAAAAACTGTGTATGAAAGTCACAAAGCTTTGCTGAAAAACCTGAACTTTTTGTCTGAGATTTTCTCTTAACTAAAATCGAGAAACTCAAACCTTGTGTGCCGCAGTGGTTGACCTTTGATAGAGGGAGCTGTTTTAGCTGTGTACATCCTGAGTTGCAGTTTTTTAATTTGTATATTAATACAATTAATATATATTATAAAAGGAATAAACGAATTTATAATTACAAATTGAAAATATATGACAAAAGTCCCATCCTAAGAAACAAGTTCTGACTAAAGAGCTTTATTTCGCTCACATTTTGCAGAATTTAGTAGTAATTACAGCTTGCTTGTTGTTTCATTACAAAGACTATATTTTCTTAAAGGCAGTTTGCCATAGATTATAACATGCTAGATGTTTGTCACTTATAATTTGACCAATTTCTTTCATAAAGAGTGGTTTTGGAATTTGCAAGGGTAGAGCTTATTTTCTTCTACAGTGACGAAGTGTAGAAGACATATATGAAGGATCATTCAAATGTTGCTCAACGTCATTCCTTATCATCTCTTCTCTTTAAATTAGAGATGTACGATGGCCATGGGAAACCACCACCTCTCCCTCCCTCGGCCCACGACAGGTCCATGAGCCCAATCAACGAGCCCCTCTACGACCGCGTAGCCTCGGACGACGATTACAAAGAAATTGACGATGTCGACGTAGGGTTGGGAGAACCCCAAAAGAAACCCACGATTGATGGGAAGACTACCTCACGAAAGCGATCCGAGGTGTGGAAAATGTTCCGTTGCTGTATATAAATGTTATACATGAGGTCTTAAACATGTTGAACTTTATAAATAAGGAAAGATACATTCAAAGAACAGTTGGAATTTTTTTTATGTTTTTCATGAAATGTAACTGAACAATAATTTTTGTGTGGAAAAACAAGGCTAAAAAACGAGAACACAAAACAGCACGTAAAAAAATAATTAAAACCTAAGTTGTACGATATACAATGTGTTACATGCTGGAGTGTAATATGATGTGTTAGAATGTGCTTCAGGTCTGCACAGTATAACATTAGCAGTGAAACTTAAGCAGATACAATTTCATTTATTGACCATGATTACGAAAGTAAAACAGTTATGGCAATAATTGACCATAAAGTTAATGCTAATGGCTATAGTTGTGTTCATGAAACAGTGTGTGTAGCATTTGTCAGTATGGATTTATATGGTGAAGGCCTCTTTATTAGTCTTCAGGCAACTTCCAGTGTTATACTCTAAGCCAGATACATAGCTTATAGTTGGAGATTATGGAGTACCTTGCTCTCAGCCTACAGTGTTAGAGAGATTTTAGAATCTTTTGTCATGGCTGTAAGTTGAATATAACATGTAGTACTTTCATTATGGATGGCATTTTGCAGTCAAATTTGTAGAAGGAAAAGTGCTTGCTGTTTGGTTTCAAGTTTCAATTTAAGATTTAATTTTTTTACCTTTTTATAGATGTCCCCTAAACAATACATATATAGCTACTTAACCATGACTAACAGGGTCTCATTAGGGAGCCTTTTATTTGTGTGTTGAAGAAGAAAGAGGAATATAATCTGCACAATCACGAAAGTTTTCTCGACTCACCAGAAAACTTCCTTAAAAGAATTTATGAATCGTTTACAGAGCGGGGCATCTTCGGGATCTGAAGGACCAATCAGCTTGGACGAGTACATGGAGTTAAAACAGTCGCTGGCAGCTGCCGAGGAAAGGATCCAGCACCTTCTAACTCTGAACAAGAAACTGAACCAAGAATATGATATGATGAAATCCATGGTGAGAAGAAGAAATATTTCTTAATAACTTCATAAGTTTAGTCGATGGTGAGAATAAATAATATTTTTCTTGTAACATCATAGGTTTGAGCATTTCCCATTTAGACTGTAGAGTTTCATGCCGAACTATAGATCACACAAATTCATGACCAATGGAGTCTTGCAGTAGACCCTTCATAATGGAAACTGACTGATTAATTTCTATCAAGGAAGGATGTGTAGGTAGTATGCAAATCATATCCATCATCATCCCCAACGGAACGGTTTGCCTGAGAAAGTTGTACTTGCAAGTAGTGTCAATGGGTTTAAGAATGCTTAGGACAAGCACTTTAAGCATTGTAATCGGGTCTGAGTGTTTGTGTCTTCAGTTTTTTTAGCTCATACCAGCATGCTGGTGTGAGCTATTGTTACAGTGCGGCGTCTATCACTCTATCACTCTATCCGTCAACAATTGGTAAAACCGCTCCCACTCGCACAGTGTTTAATGGAATTTCATGAAACTTGGACACAAAGACCATTGGGTATAGGGCCATCAGAGATGGTCCGAAATTTGGGGTCAAAGGTCACCTGTGGGCCGTAATGGGCCATTTTGTGAAAATACGCAAAATGCTTCTTCTCCTACAGATTCCATGGTACAATGTTGAGGGTTTGTCACGATAGTACTATGGAAGTGTTACCTTCAGGGTGTTCATGAATTTGAGATCAAAGATCAACTAGGGGTCTTTTGTGGCCCGGGCCGCGGCCCTATATTTTCAAATTATTTCCGTTCGTACAGTGTATGGCCAGTTATAATGAAACTTGGTCACAATGTTCCTCGGGATGAGGGTTATGAGGGGTGTTCGGAAAATTGAGGTCAAATGTCATTTAGGGGTCATTGGGGGTCATTCTTTGTAATATTTTCAAATATCTCAATCTCCTCAAGATTTTGATGGATCATATTCAAAGTTGAACTGATGATTGTTGGATTGTGTATGAATAAGGTGATGCCTAATAATTTTTGGTCAAAAGTTAATTAATTACAATTAATCCCCATTGTTTAAAAAAATGTGAGCCTTCACCTTTTTCCAAAGCTCCTTTAATTTGTCTCCCAGTCTCTGCAGTGTTTGTTTACATTGTGGTTAAGCTCTGCAGAGGCTGTTAGTGGAATTAAAGCAGGATTGGGAGTTGTTATTAACTGTTGAACTGTAAGCATGAGAGCCCTATAGCCAATCAGCACTTGCCGATTCTTAGAAGTCTTTGAGCCTGAGGTATGTAGGCAGCCAGCCAGCCAAAATTTTGGGAAGGAGTGCTTGTGAAGTTATGTCTGCTCAGGTAGAGGGGAGAAAGTTTAATAGGGTAGGTCAGTGGTATTGTTTGAGAGAGTGGGTAAAATAGGATTTAAAGGGGGAAAATAGGAATTATAGCCAGTGGTGTGGCCAGGATTCTGCTAACGGAGGGGGGGGGGTTGCCAAACTTTTGGGAAGGAGTGCTTGTCCAGTCTCCCTAACTGGTATAAAAGGCCTTGGGTGGCTCTATATGATGACCTTTACTGTTGAAAAGGGCCAGATAATACTTGTTATAAACCTAACCCAGAACTGCCTGGGAACCATACAGGTATAGAGCAGTACTCCGTACTGCCTGGGAGTCATGCCTAACAATGACCAATACTGCCTGAAAATTAATCTTCTAATGGAAACTATTACTGCCTAAGAGTCTTGCTTACCAGTGTCCATTACTGCCTGCAAATAACTTTATATTTGGTATTAACTCTAACACACTGTCGTGTAACTAGGCGAGACAAGAGGTTTGAGAACCGCCTTGTTTATGGAGGGGGAACAGGGGGGGGAGCTCAAAATTGTCTTTGAACCTAAAATGTTTGGCCTCATGGGCCCAAAATTGGTGGAATCTGAAAAATGGCCTGAAATTTGGTGGGCCATAAAGTTTTGTGGGCCCTACATTTTTGAGCTCGAAAAGGTATGAGCTTCTGCACCATTGGTGCTCTAGTTTTCTCTCTCTATAGGGTCCTTGATGGGGACTTAAGTGTCCCTCCTGATCCTTTTTTCTACTAAACTAAACTAAACTAATGAAATAGGTTTGCAAGGTCAGAACTTGTGACTGAATCAGTGGTGTAGTGGTTTATAGTGTCTCCACCACATCCATAAATTGGTTCCCGGTGCAAAACCTCACCAGGGAGCAAATTCTCTCGACAATTTCAAGACGTGCTGCCTTGCAGTTTGTGTTGGAGGGGATTTGTCCATGGATTGGTATTTCTGGTCTACAACATATTGACAGGTGTTATCTACAATTGTATGATAAGAACTTTAAGATGCCTCAACCCAACAAATCCTTAGTATATTTTACAAACCTTCCCGTTGGCATTTGCATCTTTGTTTGGTCACGTGAGTCAGTCAGTAGCTCCAAGGTCTGTTTGGTTTTCATATGTTCCTAAGGGTAAAAAAGGCCAACGAAAACTCATTTGAAATCCTATGAATTTGAATGGTGATGTACACCAAGCCTTGTCTGTCTTTGATGAGTGTTAAATGGCAGGCTGCCAATTAATATTCCCATCTCAAACAAAAGACTAGGAGTGTACCTCAGCATCTGATCACTTTGTCAGATATTGAGAGAGGTGAAGTCACCCGGTATTCATCATCGCAGGGGTGCAGCCATGGTTAACAAGAGCCACGACAAAACCATTAAAAGCAGAATTAACCACTGTATCCCAATTGGTATTAAGGAAGAAAGCTTTTATCAAATTTAGACTTCAGTCTAAGCAGTGTCACATGAGATTTGATGGTCTATCCTAATGAACTATCGACTTGTACATTTAAGTTATCAAAAGTACCTAAGTTTTGCATAATTAGCAAAATGGAAGGAATATCCATATGTGGGAATTTTTGGCACAAGAAATTAAGATTTGTCTTATGATTTAAGCATGCTTTAATATTTCTGTAAATGTGTAGTACTTTTTCACACTCTGCCTATACTCGCATAACCAAACTGTGTGGAAAGTAGGACATTTTTGACTTTCTGCATAATATTTATATATATATATAATATATAGTATGTTGGTTAGCATCATGATTGATCTCTAGAGTTAGGCAAAATATGTCACCAAAACAGAACTAGCATTGTTCGACACAGGTGGCAAATGCCTACAGGGAATTAGCTTACCAATTTCGAACCTCTGGACATACAATCAGTGTCCATAGCCTAGTGGTTAGGGTGTCCGCATATAAAGCAAAGGCCCGGGTTTGAATCCTGGTATATATATATATATGTAAAAGACAAAAAATATCATACTTTGTTGTTGTTTCAGTAAATAGCTTGACATTTCCTGATGTAGTATTATAAATACATGATTGTTCATATTTTTCCGGAAATCTCAAAAGGTCTGACATTTGTATACGTCTTTGAAAAGACCAAAATGTACCTCTGCTCTATGAAAACTGCGTATCGATGTCTTTTGCTTGAGACCTCCAGAAAATGTTTCAAGCCCATTTTTTTCAAACTTTCAATTATTTTACTACGTCTAAACAGGTCAACAACTTGAAACTAGAAAATGCTCAACTGCGGAAACTGCAGCGAGGAACGGACAACTCACACAGTCAGACAAAACCAGACAAGGACGGTAAAGCCGCCGGTTCCAAAGATACCTCCAGGGAAGGCTCTCGATGCGTGTCAATGTATGAAGACCGCCCTCATAGTAAACCCACCCACATCTGGCAACCTGATGTTAAAGAAGGTGACAGCGAAATCAGCGAAAATAGCGAAACCAGCAATGGCGACTCTTCAAAGCCAGGAAAGAAACCTAAACCGAAAGTACCGGTATGGTTGTCTTTAATAACTCTCTTTCAGTTACCTCTTTTGTCAGACTATAAATTTGATATAAGAGACAATTACTTTTTGCATTATTTTGAGATGTGGTTATGAGCCCAATGGCCTGTTGTCAGCAAATTTGAGGATAATTGCTTATGATATGGTAAAGAGGTGGGAAGTTATGAAAAGTTCTTTCCCAGTCCCAGATATGTCCTCAATTATTTCTATGATTGATAGTTTTGTTTATTTTCCTGTGGTTTTCATGTTTTGGTTTAACTTTGCTTAACAGTTCTTCTGTGATTTTTTCACGTCTCTTTCTAAGAATGAAGTGATTGGGAATGACATTCTTGTAGCAGATGTAATGTGTCCTGATGTGTAGTAGCACACAGAGGCTAGAACAAGGCAAGAAGGTTTTCATGTACTAGTAGAAAAAGCTGACACGTTTAGAATCGTTCCTAGAATCATTCTAGGAGAAAGTAAGACATGGAACTCCTTATAGAACCATTTTACTGCTAGACTTTGTGTATGTGTCTGTGTGCGTGGATTAGGGGTGGGGGG
>JAIPMN010035859.1:21691-32044 GCA_020650975.1 Apostichopus californicus
CTAGACTTTGTGTGTGTGTCTGTGTGGGTGGATTAGGGGGGGGGGGTGTTCTGGGTGAGGCTACCAAGTATCATTTCAAGCCATTTAATGTTCACAGTCACAAACCAGGCTCATGTTGTTGAAATAAAAACCAATTTACAAATCCAAGGTCGCATCCAACCATGTGGGAAATAATTGACCTTTCTAAGATGGCTCATTTGCATGAAACCACAAAATAATACATGGTTTTTTTTTCTGAAAATTTCTTATCACAGGAATTGTGTAGATTTACATATATATGGAATATATAAGATATAAAAGATATAACAAGCCATTTTTTTGTTTAAACTATTATTTTCAGCAGAGGAAACCTTCCAATAGGTCAGAAGATGAAGGAGACAAAAGAGTGAGCACGACGGGAAGTGATTACGAAAATACTCCAGCAATAGCGAGCAAGGAGAAACGGTAGGATGCACCACACTAGCCTTAGGCGCGTAGCCAAGGGGGGGCGAAGGGGACAGCCGCCCGCCCCTTGAGCATACTTTTTTTGTATGTTTTTATTATATAGCTAGTATTTCAAAAGAGAAATGCTAAGATGCAACTTACAAGGCCTGGGAAAAGCCATTTCCAGCGATCTGGGAGGCATTTTCAGCCAAAATTTTCTGGTACGCTTTGCGACAACTCATGGTGGCGCTACGCTTAGATAGTCTGCAATGTCGTATCTACGGCTCTGATAGTTTGCCTACAGTTTCGCCCCTCCCTTGGCAAATTCCTCGCTATGCGCCTGACTAGCCTTGTAAACTCAGTCAAATTCTAATAACACACAGAAACATGTTCCAGGGCTATTTGACTTGGAAATGTCATTCATTCATATTTGTCTGTGTTTCTATGCTGCTGCCCAATATAAACCAAAAATGAAAACCCATCTTGGTGACATTTTTAAATTTCACAGAATCTTTTTTTTGTGTGTAAATCATACGATTCTATGATTAATCTTTCTGCTCAGATCTAAATCTTCCGATCCTAAGAGTCCATCTGCCAGTGAAGAGTCTTCCTCGCCTCATCTATCTTCCGCATCTTCTCGGGGGGACGACACGTCCCCACGATCTCAGTCTTCCGTGGACGGGGAGGACAAGAGTCCGTCTCCAGAGGAGGTAGTGAGCGCTACGGAGAAGATCACTCGTAACATACAGAAACTACTCACCGTCACTCAGGAGGGTAACGCTAGCAAGTGAGTTGTGTCAATTGTCCTTTGGTTAGGTTTATTTTCTTCTGTCCCCCCTCCTCCCCTTGTTCACCCTCCCATCCCTCCTCTCATAGCTCTCTTCTACCCTTTTCTCCACACCTTTCTGTCTTTGTCCTTCTCCAGTTTATTCCCTACCCCATTCCCTTAATCCTCTCTTTGTCCCTCCACTGTTTATCTCCTACCTCTCCTCTTCCCCTGTTGGTTTTTTTCTTTCTTCTCTCCATCCCTTGTCTACTAATCCCTTACATCTATCTCTTTGTGTTCACCATGCTCATTAACCTGTCTGTATTCTGTGCGAGTTTTTGTCCCTTCTGTTACTGTTACTTTTCATTTAGCCTCTGAAGAAGATCCTGCTAGGATCGAAACGTCAGGCCAACTTACTTTTACACATTCTCCTATACAGGCTCTCTAGTGGATAAGCAGTTTGCTAACAGTTTTATTTTATTTAGGTTTATTTTCCCTTAACCATTGCCACCTTCGTCATACTTGACCCTAGCCGAGAGGCGTTGAAAGACAGGTCGAGCCCAGTCGACAATTACATCGCCAGTTCTACATTTAAATAGTTCATTTTTCATTTTTAAGTATATTATGGAAATGAGGGAACACATTACTCTCTGTGGCATAATTTCTGTTCCCCTAATTGACCGCCGGAGCTGTAAGTCCCCTTTCTCTCTCCAGACCCGCTGACTTGTGATTTCATGTTTTGTTTACCTCGTCCAGGTTTTTATCCGCATCAGATGAAATTATGGCTGCAGTGAAGGAAATGGCAGATCTGTTTCCAGGGGTATGTCACCGTCATTTTCCTCATCAATTTTGTGGTTTTGAAAAGATTTCATTTAGGTGCAAAACGATAACTATTATGAAGTTTTTTAAATGAAACAATAATCTCAGCTTGGATGCTTGACATAATAGAAAGCATAAATGAAAGAAAGTGAAAACCTGTTATACGATAATTATGCATCATTTAGTTCAGAAATATTGTAGGAAATTAATAATCAAGTCTGTCGTCCATGGAACTTTTTCCTCAATATTTGTATCTTTGGTAGTATTAGGTGCACTCATGTCCTGACAAACTGACCGGCTTTATAACACAGACAGTATTGTAGATGTGTTTTTTTGGGGGGAGGGGGTGGGGGGGAGGAGTGGTGGTGTGTTAGTTGTTTGCAACATAAATTGTCATCCTCGGTGATAGTGACCGGTCATCTGTAGTACGTGCACATTCTTGCAGGTTTGAGATATGCTCCATGTTTCTGTGAGTCCTCTACCGAAGTTTTAATCCTACGAATTTTCTAATGCCGTAATGGCGGTCGAGTATAGACAGTTTTAATATCACAGTTTCGGGAGAACTTTGCTCAGCGTGCAGCAGAGTTCATTTGTCAATGAGGTGTTATGTAGGAATATGTTTTAAGGTTAGTAAGTGTTAATAACTGAAACCATTTCTGTTGGTTCCCCCTTTCTTATCACTTCTTCAAATTTTGTTTCGTTGGTCGTTGCAGAATCCCAAAACCCCAAGTCAGGCCAACCCACTGAAGGCATTGAATGTGGGCGCAAACAGATTGAAGGAAGAATGTAAGAGGGCAGCATCCGTTAAGCCCGGCTCGAGCAACGACTCCTCGCAGAAAATCATCACATGTGCCTATGATATAGCTAAAGCAGCCAAGCAGTTAGTCTCCATTTTTAAGTAGTTTCGTTCATTGATTTGGTAGCTAATATACAATGGACGATGATGATATTGATGTGTTTTGTGGCCTTCTTGTAAATTCATTTTTCATTGTATCAGAATAATAAAATATTTATTACAGACTATAGTGGGTAGCTAAAGCTGGAATTATGTGCTGTTTGAGTAGGTTAAACATTAAAAGTTATTAATCAAATTTTCAACAATTATTTGTTTGTTTTGCTGGATACCTGCCAGAATCTAGATTAGGAAAATTGTTTCTTCACAAAGTGGGTTATTATGAAGCAATGCTTCCTGGAAGTTGGTCTTCTGCTCCTATTCATGTGACAGTTTCTGCATGCTACATGTTGAAGGTATAGATGATGTACATCATTTAGACATGCAGGTAGTTCCACGAGTGACCCATTTCAAGGACCCAATTACAGATATTTAATTTCTAAATTCAGCACCTTGGCTGGTTTCTGCTGTACATTGCAGAATTTGATAGAATTTTGAAACTTTGTAATTTGAAGTGAGACTCGATAAGTCAAAGCATTTTGCCAAAGTTGGTCAGTGATCAGCATCGTTATTGTTTCTCGTCAAAATATCAATTAAAATCCGACCAAATAATAAAAGCTGCTCTGAGTATGAATATGAACCAAACATTTCGTTAATTCCAGGCCATCATATTATTTTAATTGTCTGAAAATGTTATTGGCATATATTGGGTTCAAGAGGGTAAGGGTCAAAGATGCAAACATTTTTCTGGATATGTTCTATCAGCACAAAATGACATCTCAGGATTACAGCCAGTGTGGACAGTTTTCCAATGCTAATACCACTCTATACTGTCATCTCATATCATGCTTCAAAGCCCTCATTCTGTTGGTGTTTAAGAGTTGTCAAACTTGATCTAATAGAAACACGACATCAATACTGCCAGTACATGTGCTTTGAAAAAAGCTCTGAAAAGTAGTGCCTAGAAAAGAGACATGTAAGTGAACAGATTAAAAACTGTTGTTTTACTCATCTGTAAAGAAGTCTCTTACTTACTCTAAAAGTAAACAAGTTTTTGTCACATCTATTTCTTTTGAGGACTCAAAGCAATGGTGAAGGTCACCAGTATCGACACAAAAAGTTAACATATCATAAAATATTTCTTACATTTATCAAAGAGAGATTCCTCTGCAACTCTCCCTTTTTTTATTTATCATTTTGTTGGAAAGGGTGACCATTGAACCATTTTAATGGTTAGCCGAGTGAAAACTATTTTTGAAAATGACAGTTAACAGCACCTCTGAGATTGAGTATTTAACTGACATGGTTTGCTTCTAACAAACTTGGGGACCATACTGATGCATTGACTTTCTTCTGGGATGAGTAAAAGCATTGCACAAAATATTGAATATTTTTTTTATTCATTGCCGATGGCAAAAGTTATCCATGCGATGGTGATGGCGTGTATGTGTGTGTGATGCTGCTTGTGAATACTGTATCTCAAGAAGGGTAACCTTGAGGGAACTCAAACTTGGAATGTGGATGTCCCATATTTACCACAAGAAACTTATTGCTTTTTGTGTAGGTCAAAGGTCATTTGGGGTCAGCGTAGGTCAAAGTCTGTAAACCTTGTGAACACGATAATCTGATACTTGGCGTGGGAATGGTCCCATATTGAGTACAAGAATCCTATTGTTTTTTGTAGAGGTCAACGTCATTTAGGGTCACCAGAGGTCAAACTGTGACAACCTTGCAAACACAATATCTCAAGAAGGGAAGTTGATACATCTCATACTAGGTGGGTGGGTGCCCCATATTGAGTAGAAGAGTCCTACTGTTTTTGGTGCAGGCCAAATGGTGAAAACCCTGTAAATATGATATATCGAGCAGGAAAACATGTCTGGCTCCCATGTCTGGCATGTAATGCCCATTATTAAATTATTATTAAAGACAACCCTATAAAAAAATGGTGGAGATTAGAGGTCAAACTGGAATCTTTGTACACTTGATATCTCAGAGGTAAAACTTTGACTGTGATTGGTGGTTCAACAAACATATTAAACATTCTATACCTAACTTGTAAACACAGTAAATTTACGATGAAAATGTGTCAATTTGAAATCAAAGTACTTCCTATTTCCTAAAGACAAGGAATCACTAGGTCTTTTGGCTTTCTGTGTCATTCTTGTAGTTGAGGAAGGTGAAACATACTTTAGCAGTAGTAGATTTTGTCTTCCAAAAAAAATTGAGAGATCGTAACAACTGGGCCAGCATTTCTGAATTTGGAGGTTTCTCAAATTTGAAAAAAAATAAACATGCAATACTTTGTGTAATGCTTTGCTTTGCCAGAGCATTGCCTATTTCTGTTAATATTTTAGTGTGTATCATTTGTAGCAGTGTAAATTGCTTGATGGGTTTTGTATTTTCACAGAAGCAAGAAGTTGTTATCCCACCAATGAATTAAGATTTGATCTTCTTGATGAGAAATTTTTAGTAAAAGGTACATTTTCCATTACTTAAGGATTAGTAATGTGTGAAATATCGACAAGTCTTGTTCTGTCGATGACATCATAGAATTTTGCCATTGTTATATCCAATGTAAGCGAATTATTTCAGATCTGTAACATCATCCAGTTACAAATTATTCTTTTCCTTCACGAGTACTTCCATTACAGATCTAGCATAGTTTCAAAGGATAGTTTAGATGCAAATTGAACCTCTGGAGTTCAAACTATTTACAAATATAAATATGCATCAGGTTAGGTGAATGGTCAAATCTGGTTGGCTGGAAAGAATTGAAATTTTCAATAAATGTACAGACCAAAGGTTAATTCTGCCTCACTACAATTGCCAGATATTTTACACATTTGGCAACCCATAGTGATGTATTGGTAGCCCTACACATGGTTTGAAAGTCATGAACTGTTTGTTTGGTACAGCAACCTTCATTCATTCTATTCATTATCATGTGAGGCTGAATAATTTGAGAATTTGAAGAACCAATGGAAATTTAGTGTTTCTGTTGTATTATTTTACAACTTGTTTTCATGTACAGAAGTCCAACAATATCATTTTGCACAAGTATTTAGACCGTTTCTTGTTTAAGTATTAAGAAAGAAATATTGTACTTGATTTATTAATCTATGGCATGGATTTGAAAAAAAAAATATTCTAGAGTGCATTTTTAATTATAATCTAATTATAAGGTATAGCCAGATATATTAGGTTATATGCAATATGCTCAGCTTTGTTTTTAAATGAGCAAAATAAATATTTGATGGGAAGAAAAACTCATGGTTTTCCATTTTCTTGTTTACTACTGTATTATATCTCGACAAGGAATAATAAAATTTAAAAAATATATTCATTTTTTGCAAGTTGTAATATGCATAATATATAGGCAAACATCATAATCATAATAAATATTAACCAAAATGAAGAAGGAACAATTCTCACACAGTTATTACAAGCACTGATGAGAACAAACATGTTTTGTCATGAAAACTTCATCCCTGTATCCTTCATTTAAATCAAGGATACCATCAAATAAATGTAAATGCTGGTCCACACACTACTCGAGGGTTTAGAACATAGAGACTTTGTATTAATTTGTTGAATAGATGTAGCAATATACCACCAGAGAAGCCAAGACGCCCCAAGACTTGAACACTTGGTTTGAGTATTTAAGAATGACCATAACTGTGTCTACTCAAATCATATTTTGTAATTCATCAGCCTTTAAGGACTGTTGCAGGAGGCTTTCACTTTATTGCGGTAAAACCTTTTCAACCAGAGTGAAGTCCAGCACCCCACTTTCATCCCCAATCCAAATCCTCTGCCTTCATCAAGTCATGCAATGACGGAGGAATTAAAGATGGAGGAAGATCTCTTCTGCCTCTTAGCTCAACAGGCATCTTAAAAATACTGCCTCGCTCTTCAGATTCGGAGGCATCTGCAGGACGATCAGAGGCTGCTGTTGATCCTTCATCTTGTAGGATGGCTCTTCTGGACATCCATCCATCAAGGGTAGGATTCATCGCCAATCTTTCTCTTCTTTTCTGTTCTTCAAGCCTCTTCTTTGCTTCCTCTGCCTGGTATTTCAGGTCAATTTCTGCGACGAAAAGTTTGGATGCCACAATGGTACTCTCTCACATGAATGCACACCAATTTTTGTTTTGCCTCTCGTGATCAAAGACGAATAAATATCTCATGAAAACTGGCTATTTAATAGTTTCAAATGAACCACCCCAGTCAGAATACTGATCTGTTGTTATCCATCTCATTGAACGAACATAATATGGACTAGCTTAAAGGAAACAGGATATCTAAGGTGTCATGAAAATCACTGACTAAAGTGCAACGCATAACTGCAATTCTCTTGCTATATCATTTTAGAAGATAAATGATGACACAGACGAAACATGCAAATGTGATTCCAATATTAGGGCTACTATGTAATATTACTTAGAATTACCACATACACATATTAAGAGTTTGAATCAGGATACGGCTTACTAGCTGACTACTCACTAATGCGAAGCTGTTTCTCCCACTGAGGCGTCAAATGTGAAAATCTGCATAGTGGGTGGAAATCACAGTGCCCTGTAATAAGCAATGATAGAAGAAGAAAAAACTTTAAATTGTCGGTCAATAGGAGAGAACGTGAAATATAATTTCATGAACCAATGACTATAATCATTTACATCTTGACGTTAAAATGATTTTCCACCAAAAGACACGACAAACTGGAGGGACATTTTTCTCATTTTTTGTTGTTCCCTTTTTCTTCTTTTTCCCCTATTGGGAAACTCTTTGGCTGTCAAAAACTGCCATAAACATATAGTTGTATCCAATTCCAGACTTTTCATTCCAAAAAACGGTCAGCAAGTAACCAAAAAACATCTAATTTTAGTTACTGGTTAACCATGCATAAAAAAATGGTAAATTATAAGTAATAAAATAGAACTTAAAGTACCATTTTGATGTAACGTTCGGCAAGGTTTCTTCTTGGATTCTTCAGCTAATATTTCTGCTGGATCTACGAAAGAAAAAGAACTGCCCTGATTTGGTCGATACAAGTAAAAAGTACATTTGAGTTCTTTTTCGAAAATTAAACAATTTCAATTATTTGATTTTTTGCAAGGTACAAACTAATTAGATATATCTTATTCAGAGGACCAATAAAATATAATATCAAACAAATTGTTTAAATCAATTTGCTGTTAGCCTATCATGAATACTTTGACAAATTTGGATATCATTCATACACAACACGGACTGTGTTACTGTGTACCTATAGGTTTAGGCCCCCCAAAAATAAATTTTAGTAAAATTTAAGAGTTGATTCCAGCAAACAACTGAGTGACAGACATACAGTAGGCTAGCTTGGAACGGCACTGAATTGGTGATTCTGTTTTTCGAAATGCAATTTGTAGATCCCTGTTATATGGTTACATGGTTTCAGTTATTCTTCGCACATGGTACTTTCTGCTGATTACTTTCTTGTGCTGAAATCAACTTTTTCTTCACTTACATGTACACACTATGGTTTTCTTCAATTTTAGGATACCAAATCCAGGATGATAAAAATACTGTAACATGGGAAAGTATCAAAGAAAGTCTAGAAGGATAGTTAGACTGAGTGAATGTCAGGGAAGTTAACCTGCTTATAATTTACTGAAGGCATGGGTGTGTGTATAATTATGGATTACGTAAAGAAGTTTATGCTGCCAATTTCGGCAAAATCAAAGTTATTCATGATTACGCTGGACAACAGCTGAGGTTAATGAAAATAAATCACTTGGTAAAACCATCTTGATCTTTCTGAAAAGGATAAAACTTAGCGAGACCAAATTATTCCATACAGCAGCTCGATTACACCTTTTACACCATATTGATAACTACAGCCAATAAGGTGGTGCTGTAAATAATTATCACCGCCACTTGTATTAAATCAACATTCCTCTTCTAAACCTAATCCATCCTGAGAATCTACAGTCTCGGAGCCAAATTCTATCCTTCTCCATCCTCTTATTCTTAATAATTGCAATGTGCCTAATCAGTTCTGTAAGCCATTCTGCTTATCCAACAAATGGGTATTTTCCGCTGTCCAAACATTGTTTTCTGCTGACAAATTTGGTGTGCGGAAGCACCATTGTTTGTCAGCGGAAAGTACTGTGTGCGGAGAATAAACTGGTACCTGGTGTAGCGTAGGCCTACTGTATGGGATACAACAGTTTATAGCACCTAACAAACAATGTTAATGCTATTATTGGGGTGTTATTATAACTGCTACTGCTAGGCTACTGTAAACTATGTTAAAAACAGCATGTTACTGTTAGTTGTTGTTTGGCTACAGACCTAAGTGATGTTAGGCCTAGCCTAGGCTCTGCCCCAAACTCCTACTAGTACTAGCTTCGGCTGCAATCAGCCTAAACTTGTTAGGGGCCTAAGCTAGGCCATCTTTATTCTAATTTACCAGCTACCTTTGTAGTTGAAGTAATGCATTTTCACTTTTCTGTCATGTTGCACGCCCATCATATGTTTTTTCCTGTTTTGTTTATTATCAGGAAAACTCTTGTCACAGTAATCACAGAAATATTTTTTGCCCATCTTGCCCGTTTTCTACTTTCTTCATTTGCCAAACGTTAGTTATGGTTTACCATGATGTTGCTCATGTAAGTGATTCATGTACCAAATATGCTGTTCGAGGAAAATAATGGGCAGTTAATTATGTTCTGTTACTATTAGAGCGTACTGACGGACAATACAGATTTTTAGTTTTAGGTCTATGTAGTAAATTATTTGAGCTATATGATATATGAGGTGACAATCTGCAAAGTAAACTCAAAACAAAATTGTTTTTGTTTTTTGCGCTAATGGCCACCCATAGGTGTTCTGGCTCAGCGCAGGATTACAAGGTTAATCGAAATTATTTCATGAAAATAAAATAAAACTGTTAGCAAACTGCTAGCAAACTGCAAACTGCTAAATTATTTCATATGATATAAAATGAAAAGGTTCAAACGAACTTATTCATACTTCCAGCAACAGACTCGCGTTTATACTACAGAGAAAAATGCCTGCGTGATTTATGTTAACTCCATTGCAAGTCATAATTATTTCTTTTTATACAGTTACTGTTAGTATTAGGCCTGTGTAACTATGCACGCTAACCTAGGCTAGGTCTAGACCTACCTTCACTTTTAATGTCGTCTGGTATGTCTGTCAGTTCCGCGATATTAGGCTAACAATATCAGGTGGTGGGGCCTATTGACCCGGCCGCCGGGTGAATAGCGAGCGGAGCTTATCGGCCCGGCCGCCGGGTGAATAGCGAACAGTGTGGCTTATCGACCCGGCTGCCGAGATGAATGGCGCGGGAGAATAGCGATTGCGTTTGTTTGTGTGGGGGTCGATCGCCGCTGATGATCCGCAGCGCAGGCAATTGCAGACTTTAATAGCCCGGCCTACTGAA
>JAIPMN010035871.1:0-14957 GCA_020650975.1 Apostichopus californicus
TTTTTTTTTTTTTTTGGTGACGGCCAATAGGGGGGCGCGCGCCTGTTGCGCCCCCCTGAATACGCCCCTGTTATAAATCTACTTAGAAACGTATAACATCGTATTCTTGAAATGAAGATACAACCGGTGTAAATGTGGATGTTTCAGAAATTTCTCTGCCGTTTTAAGTAAAAAAACTACAATAAAAAACAAAGTAAAAATAACATAAAACTGTTAGCAAACTGCTTATCCACTAGAGAGCCTGTGTAAGAGAATGTGTAAAAGTAGGTTGGCCTGACGTTTCAATCCTAGCAGGATCTTCTTTAAAGGCTGAATGACAAGTAACAGTAACAGAAGAGACAAAAACACGCACAGGATACAGACAGGTTAAGGAGCATGGTGAACACAAACAGATAGATGTATGGGGATTAGTATACAGACACGGAGAGAAGAAAGAAAGAAAACAACAGGGGAAGAGGAGAGGTAGGAGATAAACAGTGGAGGGACAAAGAGAGGATTCAGGGAAGGGGGTAGGGAATACACTGAAGAAGGACAAAGACAGAAAGGTGTGGAGAAGAAAGGGTGGAAAAGAGCTATGAGATCAACAGTCAACACCATGAAGACTGAGACCCCAGTTGGAGAACACTTTAACCTTCCCAACCATACCATCAACGACATGTCCCTACAGGGGATTGAATCCTTGGGTAGCCGTCCTGACCTAATACGAATCAGCAGAGAGAGGCTGTGGATGCAACGCCTTCGCATCATTCAACCTCTTGGCTCAACATTCTGGAAGAACATGACTGTCCCCCTCCTTCTCCCCTTGCCCCCTTGCCCCCCCCCCCCGTCACTCCTCTTCACTTCTCTTCTAAACAAGGATAATAAGTCGAGCCCGTTTATTTTGTTGTTCATTTTTTACCTTTGTTCAACGTGAATTAATGTTGGTTCCAAATATTGAGGGATACAAAACAGTCGTTTTTTCATATTGCATTTTTTTTTCGTTGTAGTATTTGGCATCCATAAGTGAACACAAAGCTATGATATTTTAGAAAATATTCTAGTCCCGTGGTCTAATTGGATGAAAAACCGGATGGGGTGCTGTCAATGAAATAAATAGGTATTAGAGCCTTTGCTATCATCTTTTCACTCTGTCAGCCTTTCTTAATTTGATGTTTTCTAACAAATGTTCTTTCTATTAAATAATACTCAAGGTTTACTCCGATACTTCCTATTTAGATATTGCTTGAATTTATTCATGAACTAAAACTTGCAAATGAGATGTATAAAAGCTACATCATATTCTTACATGGAGATGAGTAAGAGAAAAAGAAAGTTATGTAGACTAATGACAAAGTTACTGAGACTGGTTGAGTATAAACCTTTAAAAAATAACTCATAAAAGTAGTCTTTCGGAACCATGCTTATATGATCAACTTCTTGTGAATGTAAACGCTTCTTTAGTTATCGAACGCTAATACATGACCTCATTGTGTCACTGTAAGGGAAGTGATTCGGGAATAAGGATGGAACATATTAGGTGGTTTCGATTGGTTGTGTTCTTTCTGAATATAACAGTGGCTATTACTAAGGAGTATACTTGAGGAACTGTTCGTAAGATATAGGCTACTAACTAAATATATCAGAAAGCATATCAAAAAGAATATGATGTCGTTCCTACGTTGCCATTTACTTCCATACAACATTAATGCCAGCATTTGAGAGAAGAAAAAAACGAGTCAGCATACTGGTGCCATGTTTTCAGATACTTTTATTGTATTTTATTTGATATCATTCTCAGTGCCATTATGAAAGATGGCATTTTAACAAATACATTCCAAGTTCAATGCAATAATCAGAAGTCATCGAGTTTCTTGAGATATATAGTTCACCATCATTTGTTTTTTCCCTCAAATATATATTAATGTCTTGGAAGTAGTCTTTCGGCATAACAGATCGATGTTAAAGATACTGTACATAGTAACTAAAAAAATGTTCATTGGTTCATTAGTGTATCTTTCATTCACTTTCATCTTCCAATACACAAACGTTGCCAAGTTTTGATATTTACTTCCATATTTAACATATGTTAGTATATCGCCAACCGTTTCCTATCGTTGTTATCTTGAAGACTTTGCCTTACTAATTTGATCATTGAACTGAACGAATTTTCATTGTTGTTGTTGTGATACCGCAATCTGAACCGTGAAGATTCTTCCAGAAGATACCGCGGTAATCGTTGGACGAGTAATCACCGTTCAGATTGGAGTAGCCGCAGGAATAAAAAGTTGTCTCATAAACCGGATTTTTGTTTGCGCAGCATCTATAATAATAATAACAATAAACATAATTATAATAATAATAACAATAACCAGTAAAGCCATCACAATTATAACATTTATAATGTGGACGACTAGAAGGACAATAATAATAACAGCTACAGTCATAGTACTCGTATCCACCTGTAGCTACGCGGTTGCTGAATGTGTAGCAGTTGCTGGAAGAGCCCGTATTACTATCGTCTGGATACCACCAGCCGCCTCGGTGTTTTTCTGCGCAATCAAAGGTACTCGATCCATCATTGTCTTGATCGTGCGTACTAAATCGATGCCCTGAATTTGCTTCCATAGCATTATTTCCTGGAAGGAAATAAGCGAATAATTAGGGAATGTATTTTCTTGTTAAATATGACATTTTTATTCTTTTAGATACTAGATCTTATTAAATTACTTTTGGTTCGTTTGCTGTAATTAGTTGTCAGTGCGCATGTTGCTGTGTTAGTTAATGTTTGGGCTTACGTAATATGTTGAGCTTTAATTTTGTACGAGTTCATGAGCTTTCTTTTGGGAATTTACAAATTTGAAGATAGTAATTAAAGTTCCAGATATTACCGGGGAGGTTCCACATCTGACAATTCGTCTGGAACCTTAGTTCATATCAACGTTCACTTTAAAATATATTTCTCTGTATCAATATTATAATTTAAAGTTTATACTTCAAATTTGCGACAAATATGATGTAGTGAAGCGATTTCAAGTTACGTGTGAGAGGAGCAGAAATGTTAACAGCTCATTCTTTTAAGTACTCACTTTTGGCCAAATTAAAAATAAAGGTTGACTTTCTTCAACATAATAAGTTTTCAGATAAGAGGAAACTTTGTGACTTGTCTGATTTTCTCATCGTTGTCATCGTCTCCTCTCGTTAAACGCCTTATCTTTCATCTGACGTTTTTACTTCCATTTGATATTGACAAAATAACGAGTTTTACCTATTATCTGATTATACATTCATAATAATAAGAACTAAGTCAGGTAATGCTCTTTAGGAAAGTAACACATACACTTTGTCTCGACTGATCTCTCAACCTAATGTTCAATTCTTTGATACTATCGTTGTGGTTAGTTTTTTTTTGTAATACTATTGGCCTCTTAATCAATTCCATGAATGAACATTGTTTGGTCAAATGAACCTTCATTTGTTCTCGTTTGGAAACGTTAATGTAATATTTAATAACATTAATTTAATACACTCTTTAATAATATATTTCAATTATAAGTAAGCTGTAATGTTGCAGCAGTTCTAAGGTTTCTAGACTAGTTATGATTCCTTTATGCATCTAGGGTCGACAAAGATGATGTAACAATATATCATTTTACAAACACGTACTAAAGTGTAAAGCAAATATACAATTGTCATTGAGTACTTTAAGCACGAGGTATAGTTTATAGTTCTACATTAGTCTGTACACTTGATTTATAACAAGACCTAAGTATATATACAAGTACAAATCATTTAGTGTGATTACGACTACAGGTAGTTATGTTAGAATAAGATTACGCAATAACTACAAATCTGCGTATGATTGACATTTAACACGATACATACCAGCATTTCCATCGAAGTCACCCAATGACAGTTGGTATTTGTCTCCCTCGTTACTGATACTGAAAGATGAATAACGGCTGTGGTATGTTGATCCTTCCGTGTTTGTCTTTTCTATTAGAAGTTGGTAGTTAATGTTTGTTTGTTTCGTCAAACTGTATATTTTGTCGTTGCCAATCCAGTGGTCTCCTGTGGGAATTCCAAAACCGTTTTTGTACTCATTCCAGTTTCGATAAAAGTTGACGGAGCTACTTGTACGTCGTTGCAAAATCTAGAATGAGAATCAAAGAGTTTATCGATTGGATGTGAGTAATATATGAAAGATCTCATTTGCACTACAATAATGTAGAGAAAGTAACTGGTGAAGGTCAATGTCCGATTGGATTAAAGTGATAAGAAGATGGATCAATTTAATCAAACAATTGAATTATTTAAATAAAATGTTAGTGAACGAAGTCCTGTTATATGAGAAAATAAAAAGGTTAACATGGTAAAGTTCTTTTTTTTTTTCAATAGTTAAAACTTACTGTCCAACCACCACTAGACATTTCACAATAAACTTCAAAACCAGAGCTTCCAGCGGGATAAATGGTATATGCTCCGTTATTTGTTCTGTTTGCTGCGTACAGATCTGAACAATATATCGGTCCACTACGGGTACATGTAAGACCATCGCCTTCAAACCATTCGTTACAGTAACATCTACGGACATCCTTCCTCTCCTCGCAGGTTGCGTCTGCGCTACAACTGTAACTCTCACTTGTAAGTACGTTACTGTTGCAAGTTATCCGCAAGGAACAGTCAGAATTAATGTATGATTCACCTTCCTGGGAATGATAAATGTTAAACGACATATTTCAGTGAAAGTAAAATCAATGTTTATTTGGTACAACGCTTGATAACTCTCTTTGAGTAAAACTGAATTTCTTCTACTAAATGGTCGTGAGCGTTTTATATATACTAGGTAAAGTTCCTCATTCTTGGTGTAATTGCATTGGATGCCTTGTATTTGGCTAGGTCTCAATTAGAAGACTTTTTCAAGAACAGTTAAAACCGAAATGGAAGTTAAAATTAACATCATCAATCATCATGAGAATTAATAACAGATAAAATAAGGAGTAAGGTCAATCAATTGAAATCCAAAATTTTATGTTAAAGTGTACGTATTAATGGTAAATATTAAGACTTGTGAACGGCATCATATAAACTTACTGCTAATACCACGTCTTGCTCTTGAACGTAACAGCCACATTGCTCTTGAGGTATGCAGCTGTCTCCAAGCACCATGTGGTTTTCTGGACAAAGACATCTCTCTGGATCCGCTGGATCCGGTATGACACAATCATTCGGATTCTCACAAGTTCTTTCACATGTATTGTCATAATTATCCCTGTTGGATGAGCACCAGGTAATTGGTAAATCTGGGGAAATTAAATCCACAACCAGTTAATCCTAGCTTGAAGTGTTAACTCGCTGTTGTGACATTACGTTAGTAGAGCATCGTGTTACCATCGTACTGCTCTGGCCGCTCAGAAGATTTGCTGATTGTTAACATAGGATTAAATGTAAGCGGGATTTGTTATTGTTAAGGCTCATTCAACTTATTCTCATTTATGTCACACATACAAAATAATATTACATTTTCAAGTATTCGACTATGGGAATCAATAAATATTGTTGTGTATGATAATCATTTCCTCCATTGGAACTTTTCTTTATGCATTCTTTAATTTTCGTTTTGACTACAAAAATATGGAGAAAATCATTTAAAAAAAAGTCTAACCTGTTATTCCTTCGACAACACCAAGACTTGTTATAGAATAATTCCCCCATTCATCGGCAATGCGAAAGTTGTCGTATGTCAAGGAATATGACTGGCCTGCATAATTCTCTAGCTCGATGCGCAGCTGGTACCTCTTTTGGTTTATCAAGTGAGCTAACTTTTCATTACCAATCAGAAATTCACTGCCTAAGAAACCAATTCCGTTTTTGTATTCGTCCCAGGTTCGATTAAAACCGATGGATCCATCAACACGTCGTTGTATGACCTGAAGAATTCAAAAGATAGGTAGACAACTAACGGATAAATTCCATTATCTTATGAACTAAACCTTATAGCCAAAACGTGCGGCTCACATCAAGTACGAATAGGATAGAACACATTTGTGATATTGTGTTGTATATTATGTTTATACATATTTAGAACACTATCAAAGGTGTGCACAGAAAACAAGTTCTCTAATCGTACTAAAATTCGATATAATTACACTGAGAAGTTTTGTTTTGATATTAGGCTTCAAATAAACATACCTCGTACAAGGTATATCATCAGACACAATGTAAAACTAAAATGGACTGAAAATACCAATGTGTCCTATGAAATGTGTCTTGGAGAGTAACGTCTGTGATTGTAAGTGTTCGCGTCTTGAAATATTTTACTTACTGTCCAACCTCCAGATGTAGTGTTTTGATCACAATATGTCTGAAATGGTTCAGGATACTGGTCAGGTTTAATCAGGTATACACCGGATTTGGCGTTGGTAGAAGAGCATTGGTTAAGTACTTCATGACAATCCCTTGGATACTCCGGAGTTTGGAATAGAAAATACTGCAAGTCTAGCACCAAAATAATGTAAAGAAGAAGATGAGAAAAAATCGTAAAACTGTTGCAGATACAGTTCCATATGTAAAGAATTATTTCAAGAGAAATATAATATATGGCTACATTGCAATAGATTTGTTTTAACTACACAGTAAACATGACGTGGTAACTACCATGAACCCTAAGAAAAGGTATTCAATCATTTTCTGCTAATATTCATGGAGGCTAATATAAGCAAGTATATTTTATTTGAAATGAAAATCTGACGCAAAGAACTATCGTCATTATATGGGGCGACATGGTCACAGAAGCAAACATGATTAGTAATAGCTTTCCTCGACATGAGGGTATGATTTGGCATTATTTTCACCTGTTTTACAACAATCTAATGTTCATCAGCACTGACCTGAGATTTGAAAGTGCCAAATTATTGAACAAGCCTACAGTATACAAAGTCTAAACAAAGTGCGTGTTTTGTCCCTTTTGTTACTGTTACTTGCCATTTAGCCTCTGAAGAAGATCCTGCTAGGATCGAAACGTCAGGCCAACTTACTTTGCACAAATTACTAACAAATATGAATAAATATAATCGGAACTATTTTTATTGCTTGAAATAAATATTGACTAATGACTTGTATTTCTTTCAGTTTTATTATCGCTGAGTATCTACAATTTATCCCAATCAACGCTAAAACTACTTCAATACACAGTGCAAGGAAATTATTGAGAATTGTAAATTATTATTTATCTTACAAATTGAAATAGGAGAAAGTACCACATATGAAATACATCTAGATGGTTCCTTTCTAAATTAAACTTTTTCCAAATTATGATATAGATAACAAATTTATGTTGATTGGTTAGTTTTCGGTAGTTTATATTAACCGTTACCCTTACAGAACGAAAACTTACTTGAATCGTTGACGCTTGTGCTTGACGATATCTGATGTAACAAAAAATAAAGGAAATGTACGATTAAGCAAAGTACATTCTGAAGAAACAATATCGAGTTAAGAAGGTTGTACGAAGGTCAATGTATCACAAAAAACAGGACATACGCCTATCTATTACACCTTCATTTTAACAGACACTATAATTTTAAGTTTAAATATACAAAACAGAATTGTATAGCCTCTTAAAATAAAATCTGATTTCGATTTTGATTCAAATAAATGAACTATTTCCAATTTGACAATTATTATAGAAAAAGATGATAAGAACGGAAAGAAAATTTCACATTCCAAAATCTAAGCAGTTATATAATGTTTCGCAATCTTAATATGTCTTTAACGTTGATTTTACTGCTTATAAGCATAGCTAATATTGAAAGTAGGTTTTATTGAATAGCTTTAATTGTTTGAAAATATGATTATACGTATGTTTGCATGTCTTCTAAAACTCCTTATTTATCATTACTATACATAAAACATCATAAGTCACCATACACTAACTTAATTAAACGATCATAACTACGATAAGCAAATGAAAGTAATAATTCCCTGTGCATTATGCTAATCGAAATGTGATGACATAATATATGAGAAAACGAAAAAAAAACCTACAATATATTATTGAAAGAAAATCAAAAGTACAAACATCAACATTATCCTAGTGGTGTTCGTATAGTAAGTTAAGTGCAATTATCTATAGCGGGAAACTTGATATATTATGCTAATGAAGTACTTATACATTGGGACAACGTGCAATTTACCCTCAAAAGCTTGAAAATAGCCAAGTTTTGAAAATATGTCCAAAAAAAGAGCAACCACAATTGAAAATTCATCCGTTGTGAAGAAGAGTATTGTTTGTTTCAATACGTACAAGCCACTTGATTGACTTGGACAAGCATCAACAACACAATATATCTTTTTTGTCTTCAACATCACAAAACACGTTTACGTTTTACGCCCCAGCTACTGACGCTAATTGTCAACATTCGTTCGCCTAAAAGCTACAACTGCTACAACAACTTTTTGCGACAACAAGTTTTTGCTCATAGAAAATATGTCGATATTTTTAGAAATATTGTACTCAGAACGTATGCAATAACTAAGGCTTTCAATGTACACACATTATGCAGAGTTATTTGTAACCTACAAAAACATTGTTCAAGTAATATTTTATATTTTTATCAATAAAAAAACAAGTTTAAGATCGGAGTAGAAAATATTTGGGCAAAGCCTAACACATGTATGACGATTCACGCTCAATCAAAATAACCTTATGTATAGCAAAAGACAAGTTAGCGTATCCATAACGAAAACTGTTTTGATTACCCTTTGTCTACATCAGCAAAAACGGATACTCTTTTGGCAACTTTACGTGTACTGTATCTATTTAAGACAGAACACCATTCTTGAAAGCCCCACAACATCCCCGTGAACCCAGCTCCCATGAAAACACATCCTTGTTCATAACAAAACGTGCTTGAATATTTTGTTTACCTATGGTTGGCGTAATTCTCTGAAGTATCCAAAGTCAAGGATAACACATTATATCATAACGACACATATTTTTCTTTTCTTCCCTTGATATAAAAGGAAGTGTCATTTGACGCCTGTACGCAAAGCTTTGTATGAAAGAAAGTAAGATACTACGTTGAAGGAGGAAATCATTCAGATATATTGCATGAAATGCCCGATCCGTCTAATTCAGGAAGACATCACATTTATCCTATTGAATATAACATATTAGAATTAGTTAGTATTTTATTTGTGCGTTAGTTCAGGACAACTCTTACATGGTTTACATGTGCTGAGATTATTCGATAATTCGTTAATTAAGTACGCGAGAAAGAAGCTAATGATATACCAGTCGTGCAAAAATTATTCTCTAAAACGATATTTTTGTCAAAGTAGTTATTATAAAATCTAAGTGTCAAAGTAAACGATATCTGTTAACTTTAAAAGAAATGATAAGTAACTGTTCAACAAACACATCAAATTTCAAATATGACTTCTTGTAAAACAATTTATAGAGTTTCTGTAAAGTTATATCCATTTTGAAAATTCTTGGCAATCAACATCATATAGATTCCCTCAAAACAACAGGATTTTGAATAATAGCCGTTCTTGGCAAAAAGAGCTCTGAATCATAAATTATAACCTTTCTACAGTTTTTTTCTTTTAAAAAACAGAATCAGGAAATTTACAACGGAAACGCACAGCGAGAAGGCATACAAATTTATTTATTGTTTTATCTGGGATGATTGAGTAATATTAATAAACAAGTCTGTTTACTATTCTTCTTTTTCTTGACATTGGTTTGGTACAATTTAAAAAACAAAATCTTGGAATGAATCTTTTTTATTATTGTGGGTTAGTAGACGATCTTCCTAATGTTAAAGGCAAAATTTCAAACTAACAACGTTTCACAGTGACTTTTTTTGTATTATACTTTATTCTTAATTTCTTATCACTTTTCATAACATTGAGGTTATAATTTTGGTACTTTATTTTTAGTTTTAAAGCGGCGTTTCGTGCAAACTTGTAACAAACATGTTGGCTATTAGAATAACTATATTTAGTTGATGATTATTACATTGATAGCGTCAAAATCATCCATAGGATAAACGCACATGACCGAATCGAACAAATTATTAACAGATGCATGTGTAATACAATGCAATGACCGCCAGAGGGAAACAATACATTGGAGAACATACAGTGTTACCTTAACCCGAAATATCGTAAGGGGAACGATTGAAATTAAGAGGTTGATACATTTTAAGAAGGAATATAAAGATTGTCATTGCTTGGTCATAAAAAAAGTGGCAAAACAAAATACAGAATTATTAAGATAAACATTTTGTACATAAAACTATAAAAGACGATGTATCAGTATTTAGCTAGTACAAAACGGGGTTACTTGGCTTACAAATATCGGTTGCCTAATTACCTGTATCAAATATAAGGTGTTTGGCAAATACTTGTTGATCATTTTAAGATACATTCGTTTCCTCTTGTGTATTTGCATGATGAACTGATCAATATATATTCGTTCGTAGGCCTACGTGCCTGTTTTGAATAGTGTATTACATTAATGCGTCTATTCTGTTATGTTTTACAGATACCTGCCCAGAGGGCAAATTTGCAAGTTGTTGTCAGATATACATTGTAATACTTAACATATTAACACTTTTGTGAACGAGAATTTGAAAGTGCTTGGAATTCTCTAATGTTGAATTGATCTAGTACTGTTTTTGTAGTGTAAAATTGATTGTTAAATATTGCACACATAAACTGTTACAATACTGAGGTTTTCTTAGCTCGTCTTGAAAAAAAATAAGCCATATTGTGTAAAGCTGCCATTTGTATGCACACAAAAAACCATCGATACTTTATGTTGACATATTAAATGTCTTTGTATTAGGAATGATGCTTCTTTCGAATATTAAATCCAACAGATTGATCATATCGGTATAAAGTTGTAAATATAGCAATTTGGATATTAAACTTATTCAAAAGTTTATTTATCATGTCCGTATGAATATTTGTTCTTTAAAAAAATAAAAAGCTGAACTTGATCTATTTTATCATAATAGTTTGGCAGTGGTTTTGACGGAGAAATAAAATTTGTATTCGGAAAATATGAATACTTTTATGAATTGACAGAACAAAATTGTCATCGTGTAGGAATAACTTCTCAAGTTGTTCTTTGATATTGTTACTTGTATACATTATCATATTTAATTTCATGCGAGATGTTCTTTGATAAACAAATTATTAGTTCACAAGTTATTCAAAACGTTATTTTTATTAACATAGGTTAATGGATACTTAATCATATGTAGGGTTTCGAAACCTATATGTTCTCGTTACAAGAACGTTCAAGCTTCTTGTAAAGCAATTTATAGAGTTTCTGTATATATCCATTTTGAAAATTCTTGACAATTAAACCTCGTCTAAACTCACTAAAAACAACACGATTTTGAATAATATCCGTTCTTGTCCACGTGATCACGTGTTGCACGGTAACATTTTAAATATTTTTAATTACAGACTTTGCTAGAAAGAACGAGGAAATGATGGATACAAGCCTGTCTTGTCGACAACGGGGCAAGAAAGCTCTTAATCATAAATTATACATTTCTACAGTTTTGTTCTTTTGAAAATAGGAATCAGGAACTTTACAACGGAAGCGCACAGCGAGAAGATATATACATTTATTTATGTTTTGTCTGGGTTGATTGAGTAATGTTAATAAACACGTTTTTTGTTACTATTCTCCTTTTAATTGACATTGGTTTGGTACAACTTTAAATAAAAAATTCTTAGCATGAAACTTGTTTTTTATTGTGGGTTAGTAGACGCTCTTTCTGATGCTACAGGCACAATTTCAGAACTTAGAACTTTTTACATTATGTTTTTATGTACTTAATATCCTATAACTTTTCATAACATTTAGTCTATAATTATCGTACTTTAAGTTTATTCTTAAAGCAGCGTTTCGTGCAAAATTCTTACAAATATGTCGACTATTGAAATATTTACATTTAGTTGATGATTATTACATTGACATGCGTTAAAAATCATTCCTATGATTAACGCACATGACCGAATCAAATACATTTTTAACAGATACATGTGTAATACGATGCTATGACCGCCAGAGGGAAAACAAAACATTGGAGAACATACAGTGTTAATTTAACCCGCAAAATAGTCAGGGGATCGATTGAAATTAGGAGGTTGATACATTTTAAGAAGGAATATTAGGATTGACATTGCTTGGTCATAAAAAATAAATGTTTCAAGACAAAATACAGAATTATTAAGATAAACATTTTGTACATAACACTAATGGAGACGATTTTTCAGTATTATGCTAGTATAAAACGGTGATATTTGGATTTTAAATTATGGTTGCCAAATTACCTGTATCAAATATAAGGTGTTTTGGGGATGTTTGGCTAATAAGTGTTGATCATTTTAAGATACATTCTGTTTCCTCTTGGGTATTTACATGATGTACTGATCATATATATTCGTACGTACTTGCCTGTATTGAAATGTGTGTTACATTAATGCGTTGGTTGTGTAATGTTTTACAGATACCTGCCAACGAGCAAATTTCCAACTTGTTGTCAGTTGTATATTGTAATACTAAACATATTAACAATTTTGTGAAAAGCCAATTTGAAAGTGCTTGGATTGCTCTAATGTTAACTGTTACAATACTGAGGTTTTCTTAGCTCAAAAAAAAAAAAAAACATTTCTGCTATACTGCGTAAAGCTGCCATTTTTATGTACAAGAAAAACCTATCAATACTTTAATTTTGACATCTTAAACTTCTGTGTATTAGGAATTATTTTTTTCGAATACTAAATCCAACAGATTGATCATATCAGTATAACGTTATAAATATAGCAATTTAGATATTAAACTTATTTTAAAGTTTAATTATCATTTCCGTATGCATATTTGTTCTTTTAGAAATCAAAAGCTGAACTTTATTTATTTGATCATACTAGTTGGGCAGTCATTTTGACGTACAGATAAATTTTGTATTTTGTATTCAATTATTTTATAAATTGAATGAACAAATTGTCATGGTGAAGGAAAAACTTCTCAAGTTGTGTTTTGATATTGTTACTTGTTTTATACATTCCCATTTTAAATTTCATCCGATATTTGCTTTGATAAACAAACGATTAGTTCACAAGTTAACCATAGCGTTATTTTTCTAAGCATAGGTTTATGGATACTCCATCGTATGAAGGGTTTTGAAACCCGTATGCACTCGTTACAAGACCGCTTAGGCTTTGCACCCAATATGGACGAGAAACCTGTTGTATTAAAAACAGAAATGTGTAAATTTGAGATTTATTTCAGAAATAACATTTAGACATTTCAATATGTATATGTATTTTGTATGTTTCAAAGTTCTCCTCCAAGAGATTCGTGTTGATTTTAAATAGTTTAGCCTCTAAAAAGACATGTAAAAGGTAAATTTTCTGCCTTGTAAATTTCTGTTGTAGATTTTCTTGTTACGTGTTTGTTTGATTCTCAAAAAAAATCAATGATTTAATTCATAATTGACAGAATGAACAGTACGAATAGTGGGGCTATCAGAAGAAAATATAAGGGCAAGATAATAAATGCAATAAAGTAATAAAGAGAGATAATGTGTTTAGAATAATGCTCGATAACGCTAAAGTTTTGAAAAAAAAACATATCTAAGTTTTAAGAAAGTTACAGTTGAATAGAGCCGATAGCTCACCAATCGTAATATTCTCTACAAATACTAGAGGTAACAAGTCAGCGCAAGTAGACCGTTGTTATATTTTATATGTAGAAAAAAAAGTACAGGATTTTTTTAAATCTGAAGTAAATGAAATACTGAGTTCCAAATTGTCAATCAGTGAAAAAATTATACAAGTAAAACAAATTAATTTTAATTTTACTTTGTAGAAATTAATTTCGTTTTATTAGTATGTTAGAGACTTACCCGACAACAATTTGAGTTTAAAAGCAGCAACACCACAAAGACGAAAATATAGTTGCTTCGAAGTTCTGCCATTGATCCAAAATGAAACAGAGAAAAAAGGGTGCACGAAATAAAAAAGATACTTGCTGACCTTCTGAGACAGTGACAGAAGTAATGAACGTGAAATCGTTACACAAAGAGGGACCTTCATACGTACGGATGTCCATTTACACCACGTAATTTATCAGTTGGTCACATTTAAGATCCATAATCTATGCAATCTAGTGTGTCCCATATCGACATCTGTTATATTATGTAAGTGTCATTATTATTACAAGATAAATATGTGCTATATTTTACTTAGAAGCTCTTGTATCTCAAAGTGTTAGTTAAAAGAACTAATCAAACACAAGGAAATTATAATAATGAGTGTTTACATCTCATACAATAAATGTCAAATTATCTGTATTTTGAACCATTACTGGATTAAATGACTATATTTTATTTGTCTTAATCTTGCCACATATGCTTACGAGTTAACAAATAATAATTCGAATAGAGAAGGTGAATGATAAGCACTAAGAACTGTGTTTCTTCGTCGTTCAAACCTTTCTATTGATATGGGACATCATGTATGCAATGGACGCTCACAACGTATTAAAATACATTAAACATCAAATTGCTTGGACTCGTGACATATCAATATCAAACAGCACCTTTTGAATATTAGACGAATCACAGGAATAGTAAATTAGGGCTGGCCTATCAGTGAATAGAGTCATTATATTTTACGATGTGGTTTTGTTTTTATTTAATAGGGAGTTCCAAATTAACAATACTTTGGTTAAGACAACAACAGTAATATTGTTTTTCCACCCGATAAGCATGGCTCGCACAGTAAGTACTGTTCATGTCCTGTAACATTTGTTTGGACACAAAGTAGTAATAACTGATTGATACACGGTTGTGGGACATAAGAGTAGTTCCTGTGCCAACCATTTGATGCGAGTTCTTTAATACGCGATTCTAAAATGAAGTCACATCTAGTCGTTTTATGCTATAGGTAGG
>JAIPMN010035882.1:0-11773 GCA_020650975.1 Apostichopus californicus
ATTCATAAATGTATCACTGACATCAACAGAAGCTTGTTTTAGTATATATGGACTGTTGACCAATAAGATAGAAGCATCGATTCATAAATGTATCACTGACATCAACAGAAGCTTATTGGAGCATGTACGAGTAGTAAACTCCTTCCCGTCAATTCTCCCCCACTACAGTAGTTTCTCCTTTTTGTTTCACAGATCATAAGACACAAGCAGGGACTTCTTTATAAGTAATATTCAGGAGTGATGTTGTCTTGTCTTAATGTCACAGTAGGTCTCCATGTACAGTATATGCCTGTCATGTAGTTAATACTGTTCAGCATTGTACTCAAAACATTTTTACCACAACAGATAACACATGTACAAGCTGATTTCATTACATTGTCTTAATACTGCTTTATATAACACAGTTTTTTATCACAATGACAGAGTCCCAATGAATGTGGGCAGTACGTAGCTGGTGATCTGGTATTTATTTCATGAAAGCTGATACTACACCAATTTATGTTAGCCTTGCTAGCTTCCACCACAAGTATAACAAAAACAAAAAACAAAATTAATAATATAAACAAGATTGTTGGTTTGATTATGAAGTTGATTCAGTGATGGTTTTATAATCGTATTGTATTCTTATTAATATAAAAGAGTATAACAAACTTTTTAATCTGTATATTGTAAGTACGATGTTCTTGTGTGCTGTACATTTCACCAAAGATTCCATGAAAATACATTAACAAAGAGAAACCAAACCCTGACGTTTTGTGTAATTTTATAGTCAAGGTGATTCATTACTTTATATGTGGTCTGCTGTAATCCCTAATTTTGTGCTCTGTTTTTTAAGTACAAAAACCGCTTTTTTAAACATGAGCTAAGATCATATTGGTACAAGCAATTGACTGTACCTACAAGGCTACCACACCTCCCCGCTCCCCCCCCCCCCCATCCTCTCTTCTGCTACCACCCACCCTTCCTCATTCCTAAAACTATGCTTCAAAGGCATAACGAAAAAAAATGCCAAACATAATCGTGTGTCTGCAATAGACAATACTTTGTCTCTTGTTACATTCCCTTGCATTATATACCAGAACACAACTATACCTTCTCACCCACCCATCAAAACAATGCCTTACATGTGAGAATGGGTCCATTTGGATACTTTGATGCGATAGTGTGAGCCTCACCACACATATGTAGACTAATGAAGTTACTATGTAAGTCACACTTAAAATTCGCAAAAAAATATTGAAGTTACATCTTTTTAAGGATCGCTTTACATTCGCAGACTAGAAGTTGCTGTGTTTCGAGCAACCATGCAGATCAGGCATGATTGGTTTTACAGTTTTCATTTAGTCTACCTTTGACCGCAAAATGAATGTTTACAGTGGTGATTACATGTGTGTTTCTATGATGCCTCGACAACATCAAATATATGATGGTATGATTTCCCATCTGGGTACTAGTATGTGGATCCATTTTAGTGTCAAAGTCTGAAAACACTGTCAACATGATCACTCGATCCAAGTTGATTGTTGAACTTCATTATTTGGTCCACGTTTTAAGGTTAAAACTTTTAAGTCAAGCACCAATCGTCAAAAAATTGAAATCTTGCTTGTAGTGTTATTCTACATTTTCTTCTAAAATGGGGCGAAGACATCATATCAGTGGCTTATAGTCTGCTGTGTTTCCGGGGCTCTCTGATCTACGACGTTGGCTTTCAGATTAATTATCTGATATACAGGCCTTTGATTTACCGATCGATATAAGATCATCATGTTTTCTCAAGATATAAGCCGAATCGTCCTCAACAAAATAGCCAAATGAAGCCCCAATACTCCAAAATGTAATCAACCGTGACAAGCAATCTGAAAGAATTCGTCCACTGACGAATTAGGGGCTTTTCTGAAAACGGATCTACTGGCCTATACCCGAGAACGGAAAGAATGAAAAGACAGTTTCGTTATTGTCATTTAATGGTCTTTTTTCCGGCTACAAATGTTTGCAGGCAGGCAAGGTTAAAATGTCATTTTTTAAGTGTATTTAGGCCCCTACTGCATGTATTCTACCGCTAGGTGTTCGTCATGCGAAATACGCGAAATACGAATGTACAACAAGAATCGTAATTAGGGAAATTTCCCTCTTTCCTTGACAACCCCTTCAAAAGTTTCCTTTAACTGTTCCATAACAATGACAGGGTATAATGTAATTTACCTTGAATTATTTGAAGACATTACACCTATACAAAGAACACTATGTGCATATTTTAAGTTGATATTATGAAATTAAAATAATGTTAGGACTTCGATTTATTTTTCTTTGTGCAATTATGTTTCAATATAAGTTTTAAGTAGGGAATAGTCAATAATCGAAAGTCGAACGTTCTGACTCTAAGATACATGTCACTCTAACTGCTCTAGCCTAGTCGCATGTTAAATGTTATGCAAGGAATTGCACAATCGAGCTTTGGCAGGGCAGCACTGCAGGATAACTTCACTACGCGTAAATTTAGACGAATAGGTAATTGATAGTTTCAGATTTTAAGTTTTGGATTGTAAGTTTATGTAAAGTTACCGTATCTAATACTATCTATTTCATATTATTTAGTAGTATTGCTGTGTGCAGCTGGAGCATATTTAGCATAGGCTTGACTTGGTTGTGCGATGTACCCTAGGCCTAACTATTAATACTAGTACTCAGTCAGTGATACTACTACCAATACCAGCGTATTACTATTAGGCCTACTAATTAAGTTAAGTTAACCTAGTGCAGGTAAGACTACTGCCAGTCAGTGGCGGAGCTAGGGGTATTGGTCAGAGGGGGCGAGAATGGTCTGTAGGGGCGCTTTCGACAATATCTAAGCGGAGCGCCACCACAGGTTGGCGCGGAGCGTACAGACATTTTTTGAGTCAAGATACTCCATAGATCGCCGGAAATGACCCTTTCCGGGCCTTGCTAATTTGCAGATAAACGAAGAATAAATAGGTGTCATCGCCATTTGTGACAACTCTGAAGTTTATATGGGTGTTGAAAGTGCATGCGCTTCATCACAAGACCGCCGTTAGAGCATTTTGTCAGAAAATTACACCAACAATATGTGACAAATGTCAATAAGTAGATGAGAGCGCAATAATAAAGTCAATAACTGCGAATAAGTAAAATGTGGTAAAAAGCTGAAAAGGGCGCCAGCAGTCCATTTGAGTCCGTCAGGGGGGGCATTCGCCCCCCCCCCTGACTGTATGGACGCTCCGCCACTGCTGCCAGTCAATGCATTTGGACAATCTACGCTACACCAAGCTTAACAGTTGGTAGTTGAATGTTATTAATGTGTAATGCGTAGATGACAGACATGCTATTTTATGTCTGGGCAGTGATTTGGAAAAATAAACCCTAACCCTAATGTCCAGACTTTAAAGTAGGCCGGCACAAACAGATCATGTATAAGGTTTAATCCCATGCAAATTCAGCAATACTATTAAAAATCGTGCATACATTTTTTTGAGTGTTTGCAAATCTTTCCCTGCACAAAAATATGTGGAGGTTACCCACAGATTTTGTGTCTTCGATAAATGCTGTTGATCAGCTGCTGTTCCTCAGGGTATGTACGTAGTAATTAAGAACATTTGCCTTATGCCTACGTGAAGACTAGCTTCTTGTGTGGTTTCACCTACCTTTTGTGGGGAAAATATTTGAATGCTAACCTACACTGGTACCAGATTTGAAGTTAAAAAGCAATATATGCCTAATCTACAATCAAAATGGTTGAGTTACCGTACTGTTAAGTACATTTTGCCTTCATTGATCAAATTGGAATAAAATGGAGAAATCACACTCACAAATGTCTTTCCAATATATTTCTTACAAATTTTGGAACTTACCCAAAGATTCGGACACTTTCTTTTAAAACATGAACATTGAATAGCTTATATTCCTTTTTTCAACTGACTTAATATTTCTTCACTGTGCTTAAGAGGTGAAATGGCCATGAACCTGGATAGGCCTATAATGGTTTGAATATATGAACATCATTGATATATTTAAGAACATTATGGTGTATCATAATAAAACTACACTGTTGACTGCTCTTTTTGTTATAGCAAAACATTTTCACTTTGTGTTGAATTGATACCTCTAAGACTTTAATGCAACAATGGCAAGATTGTCTTCTGTAATTTATCTGAAACTTCATGTTTTACATACATATTCACTGGCACTTCCATTTGAGTTCCCCATCCTAAAAACTCTTAACAGTCTGATGCTATGTTAGCCTAGCCTTAGCATTATACTTTCACCTGGATGTGAAAAGTGAGCTTCTCTGTTGTTATATGTGTGTACAAACTATGAGAGAACTCACAAATTTAAAGTAAGCAGGTAATTTATTGACCTGTATTGTACAAGAGCACTAAAGTGGAAAACTGGTATAGAAAATAACTCAATGTCAGAACAGAGTCACACACTTGGCATATAAGCTTGAACAAAGGCTTAAAGATCTGCTTTATTGGCTCCAATTATAGCAAACTGTAGTTAGGAAAGTTTTGTGATTATGTAATCGGCCTGCAACGGTCTTAAATCGACCTCAGGCTCCACAATTAGACTGCATAGCTTCTTAACACCATTAGGCTCTTTTTGTAAACACTGTCTGGAAATATGTTCATGTCCACAGTATAGTTAATCATACAGCGTTCACACAAAGACCCTCATGCAAGAAAAATATTTGGCAGGCGTTGCAGACTAATAAGAGGTCAGGTTTCAACCAAGACAGGTCGTTTACGTAATCTCAAGAATCTTTTCCATGATAGCGTGCAGACCTTTAAAGTCATTCTGTTCAATACACTACAATGGTAGTAAACATTTACATTTTAGTTATGTGCAGTAATATTGATTTAACTGAAGCTTCAACTTAGGCACTTCTGCTAATGGTATCTTTTCTATTTGTGTTTCTTGCATGCAGTGTCCTACATGACTTTACCAAGATGGCATTTCAAGTTACAAATACAGTTCTCAAGTCCCTGAACATGCAGCAGGCTCTACGTAAGGGACTGATGAGGAATGCCTCATCCCTCTCTGAATACACTCACATCATTGTAGGTGCTGGATCAGCCGGTTGTGTACTAGCAAGTAGGCTTACCGAAGACCAAGATAAAAAGGTCTTGCTATTAGAGGCAGGACCAAAAGATTGGTCATGGAAGATCCATATGCCAGCTGCACTCATGTATCCCTTAGATAGCACCACCTACAACTGGAGTTATTCAACAGTTCCTCAAAAGCACATGAACAATAGGGAGATGTACCATCCAAGGGGGAAAGTCTGGGGCGGGTCGTCATCGATCAATGCGATGTGCTATGTCAGGGGCCACCCTATGGATCAGGACAGATGGGCCAAGGAAGGCGCGGCTGGTTGGGCATTTGCAGATTGCCTGCCGTATTTCAAGAGAGCAGAGAACTATGAGAGAGGAGAAGATGAGTACAGAGGCGGGAGCGGCCCCCAGCATGTCTCTCGTGGCAAAACTGGCAACATTCTCTTTGAGAAGTTTATAAAGGCAGGCGAACAAGCGGGATATCAAAGAACCACAGATATGAATGGTTTCAAACAGGAAGGATTTGGGTATATGGATTTAACTGTGCACAAAGGGGTGCGATGGAGCACTGCCAATGGCTATCTCAGGAGAGCTCTAAAGAGACCAAACTTAACAGTTGAATCCCGTACTTTAGCAACAAAAATTCTCTTCGACGGTTTAAAGGCAGTGGGTGTCGAGTACGAAAAGCGAGGAAGTCCTCGGAGTGCCTATGCCTCTACTGAGGTTATCCTCAGTGGTGGCGCGATAAATTCACCCCAGCTATTGATGCTGTCGGGAGTCGGTAATGCGGATGATCTCAAAGAGCTTGGAATCCCCATGGTTCACCATTTACCTGGCGTCGGCAGCAATTTGCAAGACCACCTGGAGTTCTATGTTCAGCAAGCGTGCACGCAACCTATCACAATTTATAAGGCCCAATGGAAATTTCCACATGTAATGGTCAAAGTAGGCTTACAGTGGTTTCTAACTCAAACCGGCTGGGGTGCGACTCCTCATCTAGAGGCCGGAGGCTTCGTAAGAAGCCGACCAGGAGTGGAGCATCCAGACATTCAGTTTCATTTTCTCCCATCAGTAGTCAATGACCATGGTAGGGTCCCCGGGGACTGCCACGCCTTTCAAGTACACGTAGGGCCCATGAGACCAACCAGTAGAGGAAACATCAAACTCAAGTCAAAGAACCCAAAAGAAGGTCCTCTCATCGACTTCAACTATCTGTCGACCGAGATTGACCGCTGGGAAGCAAGGCAGTCTATCAAACTGGCTCGAGAGGTGTTTGCTCAGAAAGTGTTCGATCCATACAGGGGTAGGGAGATACAGCCAGGGCTGGAGGTACAGACGGACGAACAGATCGACGAGTTTGTGAGATCCTGCGGTGATACCGCCTACCACCCTAGCTGTACCTGTAAGATGGGTGCGGAAACAGACCCCATGGCAGTAGTTAATAATAAAACGGAAGTATTAGGCATGTCTAACTTGAGAGTAGTCGATGCTTCCATCATGCCCAGTGTGGCCAGTGGGAATCTCAACGCTCCCACTATCATGATTGCAGAAAAGTCAGCGGATATCATCCGTGGCAGAGCACCCCTCCCACAGATCCATGTACCTCTCTGGAAGCCGAAAACATTAGAAACGGATAGATAAAAGACTTCAGTGATGTTAGGTAATTAATGTTAATGGATATCAGGTCATGATGAAAAACAAGGTCAGTTTATGTATAGGTTAGGAAGGTGTCTGTCTTCCTACACTCATCAGTTAACAGATGCTCATCGATTCCTTATCCTCTAAAGCAACTAATAAATATCTCATTAAATCACATCTTGAGAAAAACATAAATAGTAATCCCCAGGGTTGATCCCCTTGGCGGGTAAAACCTTGTCTTTAAAAACCCGCTGGTCAAAACTGACAAACTGAGGTGGTAAGTCACTGCACACAATAATTGGCTGCAAGAGTTTATATGCCTTTAATAATTTTAGGCATCAACAGTACTTTAAATTGCTTAGTACCTCTTGCAGTATCAAGACACATTTTATGCCTTTAACAATAGGCATCAACAGTACTTTAAATAGCTTAGTACTGTACCTCTTGCAGTATCAAGACACATTTTTTGAAGATGAAATACCTTAATTGTACCAACAATAGTAACTACAATTCATACAGAAATAGTCCCAGAGTTCTAAGAGAAGGGATGATGTGTTTATACCATGGATGGTTGTACACAATGGTATGAATACAGAAGATCAATTAGTAGAATCTAAAGAACTTTTCTTTTGTTTGTGGAGAAGGGTGGGGGGCCTGGGGATTTCATTGGTCAATGTGTGGATGTATTCAGGAGAACAATGTACACACTGTGGATACAGCACACACATGGTAAAAATGGTAATGTTCACATGGGATGCAAGATCTACATAGGGATCATTAGGGGTAGAACTTGTGTGAGAGTTTTGGTGTCTGCTTCAAACTGTGAATCATGACAGGGACAAGTGTTTCTGAGAAGTAATTGTAACACATAAGAACCAAAGAAAATTATTTGGGCAAAACAGGTACTTTTGTTGAATAAAGTTTGTAATCCTGACTGAATGTTTGAAATACAAATGGTAAAACAAAGTTGACTGTGTGTTAATTATCAGGATGCCAAGAATGTCATAACATTGAATCACATATAATGGACGGTCAACATGCACTCTCCAAACAGGTCTACATGAATAAATGCAACTTTGCTGAAAACTCCTGCTCTTTGGATCGGACTATTTAAACAGGTTTACAGTACAACACATGGTTTGTTCTAATTTTAATTACTGTTTAGGAAGCAGAGAATGCAAATAGTAATTTACTTGTGTCATTGTTATTACACTACAAATGAAATCAACTGATGAAGCAGGGATGATTTTCACAGTTCTTGAGATAACTTTAGTTTAGATAAAAGATAACCAAAACAGTGTCCCTTCACACAACCAGTTGTCTTTATAGTTAAAGATAATCAGAAATGCTTTAGAGACAGCTTTCTGTTAAAAAATCTCTCAAGAAAGTTTCCCCAGGGTCAAACTGAAATCTGAAAGAGTATCTAGAATAGCCCTACAGGCATATGAAGACTAAAGTATGAACTGCATAAATTGATTCCAGCATTTGAATTTAAAATCAGCATTTCTTATAGTATTTGAAAGTCAAGAAATTGATGCCAATGTTATATTATGAGGGTGGACGTAATAACACACAAAATGAGGTTTTCTTGGTCTGCTTAGCACAAAAGTTTTGATGTTTTGACTTAATACGGCTGATTTCATAATGTTTTTCGTTGAATATGATATCACTTTGTTATGATGTCAATGTGTGACATGTGGAAGATGCATGTTTGCATAACGAGTACAAAATTTAATTTCAGGGGAAAACATTTGCACAGTAACATGGGACAATATGATACTAATATCTGTTGTGGCATGGTAAGCTATTTATCATCCTAGTTTAAATAATATTAAAAATTGAAATGCCTACCCTTGACTCAAGGCTGAAGAAAAAGAAAATACTTTTTGAAATTAATGTAGAAATGAAAAAGGTAAAGAGACAGTCTAGTAAAGGTGACATGTTTGTATTTCAAGTAAAAAGCAGTCAATATTTACAAGCCATTTACATCATGAATGTTGCATTCATACCATGCAGCTACTACAAACCTCCTATCTTCAGACTTATGGAATCTTAGAGACATTTAAACTTTCACTTAAAAGAAAAGTATTGTCATCATACAAGTCTAAGATTACAATCCAGTTTCATCATTTCTTTTAAGAAATTCTCAGCTATGATCAAACTTCACCTTCAATCTCAAACCCCAAAGTCTTTTCACTGAAAGATTGCTAACTAAGGAATGAGGAAAGTACCATTCAAATTTGACACATTACCAATTTGGTCATGACTTGGATTGGTAATTTTGTTATTCATATTAATCGTTTAAATGGTCAAGGGGAAAATTCTGATAAATTTCCTTGACTTTTGTACTGAAAATCTGAAGATTTAATCGTGTGACCTGTATTGAACAAATCCTTACTAAATAATTCATTTCAATGAGACACAACTTAATGAGACATAAAGCAGGTACATAATTACCCACAATGCTATCATACTGTAGTATCATTTTAATGATGAAATGCAATTGCATTTGGAATCGATTACGAACAAAAAACAATGGTGAATCTTTGCAGATCAAAAGATGGCTTGCACAATGTTATTAAGTATAACACCAATCAATGAAGACTGTTATTAAACTGATGTGTCAAACAAATAAACAGTTGATAAAACAATTGATAGCAACTTATGCATAAATATATATTATTTAAAATGTGTTTAACTTTTGGAATACTCCTCAGTGCTGTTGTGCCTCAATGCTAATCAATAGTTCTATAAATTCTGCTAACTGGCCCAAACCATATTCATTTTTACCATTATATGAACTAGAGATCAGCCCGGGGTGACATTCAATACCATTCTTAATTTTGTTATTATTAAATGTGTAATACAATGCTGACATGTTATTTGACAATGTAACATTATTATGTTTCCCGACTGAGGTTTGTTTTGCATTTGAGGAACTGACCTTTTAATGGGGTTGTGTGTTAGACTAAGTAGCCCAGCCACTTTCATTGATGAACCTCACTTGTTGAATGTGTCATATCTCAAAATGAAAAGTTGTATAGAAATTTTGAGCTGTACTAATCAATAATGGTATTTTTCAATGGTCTACGACATCAGAATTAATTTGTTATCTTAAGTCATCCTTTAACACTTGCATTATTTACAATTCAGTAACATGTGCTCTTGCTGAGGACTAAGAAACAAATAAAGGGACATCGATGCAGTTCTTATTCAAATCGAATATTAATATTGTCAAATCAAATTTGGTTGTAACATTTACAGCTCTTATAGAGCTACAGCATCTATTGTTGCTGTTAAAGTAACATTTCTACATAGTTTATTTCAATTGGTATAATTCCAACGCTGTTCATTTCAGAACATTCTTTCTTTCATATCTTGTGGTGTTATATTGTGATTCTTTCAAACAAGGTAAAATTGGTAATGTATGAAAAAGGTAATTGCTTTTCCTTTCGGCATAAACAAAATTGTGAAGGTTACTTTGAAACTGTATAAGATTTTAAGGAGCATAAACTAGGTCCTAGATGTTGATATCACTCCTCTTTGTGGCAAACAAAGACAGCTGAGATCCGCATAATTACCATGTACTATGCAATAACCATGTATTTACCATGTACTATACATGTACTATACATGTACATATACATGTACATATACATACTATACATGGTAATTACCATGTACTATGCAATTACCATGTATTTACCATGTACTATACATGTACATATACATACTATACATGGTAATTACCATGTACTATGCAATTACTGTACCATGTATTTACCATGTACTATACGTACTATACATGTACATATACATGTACTATACATGTACTATACATATTATACATGGTAATTACCATGTACTATGCAATTACTGTACCATGTATTTACCATGTACTATACGTACTATACATGTACATATACATGTACTATACACTGTACTATACATACTATACATGGTAATTACCATGTGCTATGCAATTAACTCTGTTAGACAAAGTGCTTCTAATAATGATTTTAGTGTACATGTTAACTGCAGCGCACCATTGCTTTGATACGTAATGAACAGTAAAAAGACTTCAATGTTGCTGCTATTTAGTTTTTCATATTTCTCTTTGGCTTTTGACATTCCAATCTTATTTGATCATATTTCAGTCTGCAATCAATGATCATACCTACATGTATGCACAATAACATAAAACAAATTGGTACCAAGCTTTAATTAAATTGCCTTATTTCAGATTTTGCATATTTATTTTCCATGTTATGATTTCATTATCAATTCCAAATATCATTGGCTTGGGAATTGAATACAAAACATGGAAGCTCAGATCTACTGCTCTTTATGATATTTTGATTCGAGAATGGTACTCAGATGTTATATCCGACAGTGTTTTTTGGTAGGAGCTCAGTAGTTACCACTCCCCACCCCCCACTCTGACCCCCACACTGACCCTCCCCCTCACTCTGACCCCCCTAACTTAACACTTGCCCTGTAAGACAGCTGCATGTAATTCAGAGCCAGGGTTACTTGGAAGATGAGGACCTGAAGACAAGAAACTGGTCATGGTAAATACTGAAATTACTGAAATAATCTACAAAAATAACAAATGCCTGGGTATGGATAAAGCTACAACTGACCCCTCCCTCCCACCACTCAAAAAGGGCTAAAAGCCTACAAAATCTTAGCATCTCAGTGTATGTGCATGGCATTCCCCCACACCCAACAATATCTAATATCTTAGCATCTCAGTGTACATCTCAGTGTACGTGCATGGCATTCCCCCACACCCAACAATATCTAATATCTTAGCATCTCAGTGTACATCTCAATGTACGTGCATGGCATTCCCCCACGATAACTGAGCATCTCAGTATACATCTCGGTGATCGTGCATGGCATTCCCCCCACCCCCCGACAATGTCTTATCATCTCAGTGTACATGCATGGCATTCCCCTCCTCCTCCACCCCCGATGTTGTCTTATCATCTCAGTGTACGTGCATGGCATTCCCCCTCCCCCCACCCCTGACGTTGTCTTATCATCTCAGTGTACGTGCATGGCAT
>JAIPMN010035888.1:535-12140 GCA_020650975.1 Apostichopus californicus
TACACAAGTATTTTGAATCTTCTATAGGGCAGTTAATTTTTAAGCTTAACGATGTAGATATGGATATATGCGCGAAGATACAACGGTTTTAAGAGCTTTGATTAAATTGATTGACACCATGGTTGAGTGAGTGACGTCAAAGCTGAGTGACGTCATGTATATTCTTAGATTAGCCTTGAAGAATTATTGTCCAACTGATGGACCTCCAATTCTTCCCGTCCCTATCTAGATAATACATTCCTATCTTTATAATAATAATAATAATAATAAAAAAAAACTCATTCATGATTTTGTTTTCATATAATATATCATTACGTTCATCTCATATTCTATTCACGATTATAGGAACGATATATGTGTTGACTTTCGTCAGTTTTATTCCTTTTATTTTTACATATCTATATAGTATAATTATATACATTATAGTGAAGTTTTGAATATCCATGAAAGTTACCGACATTTAAGATTGAATCTAAAAACAAGCTTACATTATTGCGAGATGATTAATTAACACCATTAAAGTATTTATTTCTATTTCGCAGACAGAAAGATTATTCATTTAGAAAATAAAGAAATTTTATGACATTATTTTGATTAATTATAAACATCCATCTATAATCGTCTCATTTTTTCTTGTGTTAATGTTTATTTTTCTACAAAATTCAACGAGGCTCTAGCAATCGAGAAACTAGAGAGGATCGAGGGGTTAGAGGGTTAGGGATGATCGATATGACGGAGAATTCGAAATAGGTTATCTCAGATTTCCATTTACATTCATGGAGCAACAAAAAAAAAAGAAGAAAAAAAAAACTATTGACGATGTTTTGTATGAACTGTTTACCGTAGTTGAGGGCGCGAGTATATGGAACGCGCATCCGGCCCAAAAATGGATGGTTCAGACATGTAGCAGCACTTCGCGGACCTATAGTGTACGTTCTGCAGTTCTCGTTCGCGCATGCGGAGGAGCTCTCGTTGGTGTGGGGTGGAGGAAAATATGTAAACATTTATGTAATGTATTATATGAGATTATGTTGGATGTTCGTAGGGTAAACCTTGATCAGACCCAGGCTACTTACGAGATAGTATACACAGATCACAATTATGAAATATGACCTTAAAAACATGGCGAATCAATCCTTCTTTTAGGTACAAAATAGTGGTGTCTACAAGGGAGGGGGAGCCCCACAAAGCCAAAAAACGCCCCACCCCCTCTAAAAAAGTCAAAACGTGTTCTTTTGTTCTTTTTCGAGCAATTACAAAATCACATTAAATATGAAAAAAAAACTCGCCATACAACATGCTTCAGAGAGATGGACCTAAATTCCCAGTATTTCTACAAAGCAATCAACTTCGAGGAGTTGAGGCAGTAGTGAGGCAAGGTACGGGGGGGGGGGCGGCACAAGGCCAAAAGACACAAAACGCCCTACCCCTCCCCTAAAAAAAATCAAATGGTGTGTTGCCAACCTCCTTTGTTCTTTTTCCAGCAATGACAAAATCACATCAAATATGAAAAACTCGCTATACAATATGCTACAGAGAGATGGACTAGTAAATTTCCAGTATTTTTTTCAAAGCAATCAACTTCGAAGAACTGAAGATCAGCCTTGGAAGACATTCAACACCATTTTCGTCCTTGAAAAATTTGAAGTACATTTTACGTGTCATTTGAGGCCATATGAGTCTCAAGTTTTCTCACCGAGTGTAGTGTTCCACCCGAGGAATGGACCTTAATGGTCTGTGTATTAAACTATAAAATCCAGCCAGTTTAAACTTATGAACCTCCGTCGTCTCTTTAAAGGGTCATTTCTCAAAACTTAAAAGTGTTAAATAGAAATACAACCTTGATCGTATTGCAGTGTGCTTTAATGGTGCACATCTATCATAAACGATTTTGTACCTTAACTCCTAAGGTAAATACATTCATTAACGCATAAAAAATTTCACAGATAAAGATCACATTCAACATTGTGAAATAAGATTATAACAAATTAAAATTGCAAAACAAATCAACACAAAGTAAAAAAAAACAAAAATACAATTATTAGTTATATTGCTGCCGTTAATTTATTTATCACATTTACATTCATCGAGTACAGCGATCAGCAGTTTGACATATTCGCCGATATTTTCTTAATTTGAATATGGCTCCTCTAACTTCTGCTGTATGATTTTCTTTTATCACTGGAGTACAATAAAACGTGATTTAGATGCAAGTATCAACCTTTCTGTGTGCCATGCACAAGTCTGTGTACATCTGTACAGCTTCCACATTTCACATTGCAATCTGTACGGTGGTGATTATTCCACATTTGAACAAACCAGGCAGCTGTTGAGTTTGATCCTTCATTCCACAACCCAATCTAAGTTCAAATAATAGAGTTAAAAATATTGCAAACAAATCATATTCATTTTCAATATGAATGATGACATCACACCTGTTTCGTTCCAAGTTTTCCTTTTTATGGGTACACAGTATAAACTTTGTCGATTTCAACCAATGATTCCTCGAATACTGTACCAAGGAATGAGAAAAACTCATTTTTTACTTGAAGCGCCGGCGATAACTATACCCATGGAATGTGCTGCCTTACAGGAATCTCCCGGTTGTCAAAGCTGACTGTTTCAGTTTCCTGTTATTAATTCTCATGTTTTTTTTTTACAATAGCATGTTTTATGATGTGCATATTGTCAATATTTAAAGTTTTTTTTGATGACAAACAATTTGAAATTTATATTGATAGAGATACATATTTTTCACTGCTTTGTTGACGACCCCCCCACCCCCCGCTTGCAATATATCTTGCCCCTAACTCAAGACATGGTAGATTAAATGTAGCCTATGTTGACTGGCTAATTTATTGTTCGTATGCATTAAGAAGTTGTCTGCTTTGTGACAGAACTTCTCCATCATATTTTGTGTGATGTTTGATAAACTTTATATTTCCATTTAAGAAAAATCAATTTGACGTGGTTTGCAGCGAAGCTGATTGTTTAAAATGATCGAATGCTCATGAACAGGGAATTACTTGGCTGTTCATGCAACCTCATACAGTAGATAAATCTGCCACACGGGCTATGCATTTGGATGATGGAACAGCCACTAAATATCAAGTCCTGTTAGGCATCAAATTGACATCAGAAATAACAACAAAGTACCATCAGATCTCAAAAGGTTGCATAACAATCAGAGAACATCATATCTTGCATTGACAACAAGCACCACCTGTTGCAACCATGGTGATCATCTTCATCGTGATTTTGTCCACGTTTCCCCAGACAACCACCTTTTACTGAAGGAGCTGCTGAAGGTCCGTTGGTCCTTGTAGAGGAATCTTGTATCACCTCAGGTTGAAATAATGGTCGATGGCCGCTGTGAAAGCCGCAAATCCGGCACAGCTGACGATGGCAGGCTTCAGTCCGGCTGTAAATGATGGAATGAAACATATCTTAGTAATAAAATAGCAGACAAGATTGGAAAGCAGATAGCTTTAAATAGCAGTAACTAATAGCTGATAGCATATCTATAGCAGTTGCTAATAACAGTTTGCATGTTACAGCTGATAGCACCAAATAGCAGTAACTAATAGCTGATAGCATATCTATAGCAGTAGCTAATAACAGTTTGCATGTTACAGCTGATAGCACCAAATAGCAGTAACTAATAGCTGATAGCATATGTATGGTAGTAGCTAATAACAGTTTGCATGTTACAGCAGATAGCATTAAATAGCAGTAACAAATAGCTGATAGCATATCTATAGCAGTAGCTAATTACAGTTTGCATGTTACAACAGATAGTCTTAAATAGCAGTAACTATAAATAGCTGATAGCATATGTATGGTAGTAGCTAATAACAGTTTGCATGTTATGGCAGATAGCCTTGAATAGCAGTAACAAATAGCTGATAGCATATGTATAGTAGTAGCTAATAGCAATTTGCATGTTACAGCAGATAGCATCAAATAGCATAGCAGTAACAAATAGCTGACAGCATATATATAGCAGTAGCTAATAACAGTTTGCATGTTACAGAATTACATCATTAAATAGTGGGTAGCATTCTGTGTAAGTAGTATAAATCTAGATTACATTTTATAGTAGATAGCTTGAAATAGCAGCAACATATAGCAGGCACCATTCTACACTGTAGCAGAAAGAACAGCAGTTAGCGTTGACTAACTCATAGCATTAAATAGCTGATAGCCATTTGTACCATAGCAGATCTTACATTTAAATAGCAAATAGCATAAAATAGCAGATACAGTAGTAAACAACATTAAGCATAAAGTAGCATTTAACCTTAAATAGCAATAGCATAAAATACTAACAAACAAGTGCAGTAGTTTTTAAGGTACATGTTATGAAAAATGTTGCAAGAATAACCAAAGCACTAAAATATGTCGCAAATCGACCCATGACTTACTGTACCTCTATAGCCAATGAGACCCCCAGTTACACAGCCAGCCAATGGACTGTTCTTCCAGTCATGTCTGCCACGATACTAAGAGAGAAAAAGGTAAATAGATTGGTCAGAGATTGTAAAATAAAATATTTCTTATCAATGTGTAAGAGCACTGTACCTATGACTACAGCACAGGCAGGCATTATTGATTCTTATCTAAAATATATATAATATTAATATATAATATAATATATATAAAATAATGAAGCCAGACTAATATCTGCCTCCCACAGCACAAAACTGGTCACGACCCGACTCAACCACCATAACTTAATTTTCCAATAGTCGTGAAAACGCTTGGCCTTACAACTGACCCCCCCCCCCACCCAAACAACAAACACACTGGACAACTGATAGAGGGAGACACAACACAACTGTTTTCTGTTACCGACCCGTGCTCGTTTCGGTCACATGTACAATTACTCTCCCATGATTGGCTACATTTGTTACAACCGAGTAGTCCTCATGTTGAACGATTTTCCAATTAACGACGGTCAAGTTGAGTGGAGTCCTGATCAGTCAAGGCAGTGTACGACAGGATTTAGAGAGAAAACACATGTGTCTACAGACTGCTTAAAGTTCTACTGCAAATATATAACTCCTGTGTACAGTAGGTGGAAACTAAAACATTAAAGGGTGTGAGGACTCGCGCAAAAAAGAAACGTCTAATACCGGTTATCTGACCTAATTTCCACTGAGGTGTAACAGAAGTGTTAGACACCACCATCGATCCCAGAAAATACACACACACAGCTTGCTACCATCGGTAATTAGACACTAGTGTACAGTCAATACATACAGCTGCGGTCAATACCCACAGCACAGTGTACAAACAATACAGCGATGGACATCTCAGGTCCAGCTAAAAAATAACAAGGTATCACGTTTCATTACTGTCTGCATTTTGTAGCGACACGAACAAAACATCACTTGCAAGCAGCGGAAAGTTAACTTTTTCAGATGGCCGCACGCGGTTTGGGGCGAGTCTTCAATGCCTTTAAAGATATAATTTTGAAGACAATGGAAGGTACCAGCATGTACTGTGCAGTTGGGTAATGCATAACGCACGTCATGCAAATCGTGACAGTTGTTAGACAATTTGTCTAATTAATAGTTACACTTAATTAAGTACTGTTTTTGTTTGTTTGTTTGTTATGAAACTGCACAGTATATTATGATTTAGTTATGTTATTAATACAGAGAGTCCTAAAGTTTATCTTCAGTTGACCCCAGTTTTCTAGTTGACATCTTAACTTTTGTATAAACAAAATTGTGACGGCTGGTACAGTTTAGACTTTTAGTGCTAGTAATTCTCATAGCTCATTACTGTAAACCCAAGAAAAGACATACTAAAAACATTCAGAATTAGTTATAAGTTACAATTTATGATTTTAATGAGTAGTATCTACTTTTTATGATCTGTTAAAACAGCTACTAAAATAATCATAATTGAGAAATAAAATTCAGCTTGTTATCACTTCAAAGTCTAAAAATATCTTTGTTTGAGCTTTCTAAAACTTGAGGTGGGGAAGGGGGGAGGATGGTGCGGAGAGGGAGGGGGATATACATTTTGCTCTCATGAGAACATTGATGAATTGGTATCGATAATTAAACTTCAGTTAGTTTAATCCAGAAAAACACCAATTATAGTTGTTACTAGTTTTTAAGCCTCAAGTCCACTTTTCATGGAATTGCCTTTGTTGGTTGGAAGGTTCATGGGTTCTGAAGTGTCCTATGGAGGTTCACTAGTTCCATCAAAAGTTCTTTCCCTGTATCTCATCATATTTAATAACTGCATTGCAGTACTGGCACGCACATAATAATTTCAAGCATTTGACTGTTCTTTGTTCAGGAATTCTCATAAGTCATTTTTTTATTATTCGTTATTTTTTTTATAGCAGTCCTTGCAATGCCATCTTTGGTCTTTATTCTGTATAAGCAGTGTTAGCTCAGTGGTTAACGCCGGTGCCTTTCGATCATAAGGTCCCGAGTTTGAGTAGTCCCAGATCAATGTATGTCGTCCAGTTACAGAGTTGTTGACAATTGACAAGTCATAATCATGGATGTTAAATATGAATCTAAGCGACTGACTTCGGTCAGCTTGCGGCTTTGATTATAAGCCAATGATGGCTTCTTCGTGAGTTCCTGCTTGTAGGAGGATCTAAATATACATATATACAACACAATATGATCACGTTTGCGTTGTACAGTACATACATGGTGGTTTCCTTTTATCAGACTCCTACTTGACTAGGGAAGTCAATGAATCCTTACGTACTCATTAAAGCTTACCGACTCTATCACACATTCTGTGCCAGCAAACATAGCACCGATAACAGCAAAATTCTTGGCATGGAACAAGCTCCTCTTTCCCATATCTTTAAGGACATCCCTTGCTCTCTGTTTAGCAGCTTGGTCAGGATCCACGGGATCAACACTGGCAGCAAACAGCCCAATCAGAGCACCAAGACCAAATCCTAGAGAGAATAAGTAAAGTAAAGTATGGTGGTTGGCATTTGCTCCATTAAATAAATACTATAAATGACTTAAACTGAAAATTAGCTAGTCTACGCACACAATGTTTCTCTGTTTTCTATAGCAACTAGCAAAACTACATGTACCAAACTGTCAATTTCATATACAGTAGTTGTTGCATTGGGATGCTATTGAAGTGCAATAATTTTTTCATTTTAGCACTGTACAGTAGGTGTCCATCTCATTTTGGTGGACTTTTATACACAACCCTTGAAACATCACGATGACACAGGTTTGTTATACTACAAAGAAATTCAGAAAGACATATACAGTATGCCTGTAACTAAATGCCCAATGAATGCCTGTAAAATCCATTTTTGCATTACTAACCTATCCTAAATTCTGTCCAGATCTTCTTTATTAACGTTAGCTAGTGAACAGTAGCCGTTTCAATGAAAACAGTATTTTCTTTTGTAGGAATGATTGTTAAAATGCGTAGAAGTATTTTTAATATCAAATTCCCAACAAGTTAGCTTACCAAACATTATCATCATGGTCTAACAAATATCATAGCTCTAGAAAGGTTAACAGGACATTTAGCTTGAAATGTTCCTTTTAATAAGCTGTAAAATGGTTTGGCAATATCTAAGAAGGGTTTCCTTTGTCAAAACAGCACAATAAATTCTCTGCAATTGAGAATTTAGGTCTAACTCACAAAGGTTAGCTTAGATGTGTACTTCTAGACATTGTAGAATATTTCAATAATAATGGCATCCAAAAGATGGCTTTGCCTACTTTAGATTAGAGAATTAACATTATTTTGGTCATATTATTGCAATTGTGGATGCATCAGAGGTTGAATATGAAGTGTAATACATACATACATTTCCACCTTCTTCTTGTTTATTTACTTTCTGTTCGCTCTCGCCATTCAGGTACAGAAGGCCTAACTGATACTTAGCGATACTTAAAATGACTGAAAATACACAAGATCTCAAAGTGGTGTCTTGCTTGACGATAAACTTGATATGCGAAAACATATTCAGAACACTTGTCGTTCAGCTGCTTATGGTCTTAAAAAAAATTGGTAAACTCAGGAGTTATCTAGATTAAGGCTCAATTGAACGACTGGTTCAGGCTTTTGTTTTCCTCCTACAGTATCTGGATTGCTGCAACAGTTTTTATGTGAATTTGCCAGTTTCTCATATAGCTCCCCTTCAGAGAATTCAGAACGCTGCTGCGCGCCTAGTCTCACACACTAAAAAGTTTGATCACATCACTCCTGTACTCCTTTCATTGCATTGGCTTCCTGTGTCTCAGCGCATCCTACTTCACACCTACAAAGTGATCGACGGGCTTGCCCCTCAATATATCACTGAACTTAAAGGGTGTGAAGACTCGCGCAAAAAGAAACGTCTAATGCCGGTAATTTGACCTAGTTTCTGATGAGGTGTAACAGAAGTGTTACACACCATCCCAGAAAATACACACACAGCTTGCTACCGTCGGTAATTAGACACTAGTGTACAGTCAGTACATATACAGCTGCGGTCAATACCCACGCACAGTATACAAACCATACAGCGATGGGAATCTCAGGTCCAGCTAAAGATAACAATTAAGGTATCACGTTTCATTACTGTCTGCATTTTGTAGCGACACGAACAAAACGTCACTTGCAAGCGACAGAAAGTTTACTTTTTCAGATGGCCGCACGCGGTTTGGGGCGAGTCTTCAATGCCTTTAATACTCCTCTGCGTCGGTCAACTACAGTTACGCTTCGCCATTCCTATCATGCGCATTTGCAATTAACTCCTGGTCCACGTACCCGCACTTGTTATGGGGATCGTGCCTTTTCTGTCGCTGCGCCTTCTCTTTGGAACGAACTCCCATTTCACATTCGTGACTCTCCCTCCCTTGTATTTTCAAGAGACAACTTAAAACATTTCTGTATGATTCCTAGCTTCTTTTTTTCCCCTCGTTTCCTTGTGTCTCTCCTACTTTGTAAAGCGCTTTGAAACGCTGTATTAAGCGCTACATAAATGTAATTTATTAATATTATTATTATGTACTAAGGACATGGTCTAGCATAGCCTAACGAACTGTACATTATTCACAGACCTAGCACACCACTGATCCCGGACTTGAACACACAACTTTCCATAGCCCTCTCTACAGTAAGTTGTTCCGGAGACTGCTGGACTTGTGGCATGCCAATATCCATTTTTCCTTCATGGAAAGCCTTTTTATTGGGCCCAATCAATGAATCAATCATGTCGGCTAGATTTAAAATGTCTTGTTGGTTTTCAACTTTTACTGGGTTGCCTGAAACATTGTCAGGATTCGGTGAACTCCCTTCCATGGACGCGGCCATTTTTAATCTTACAATATAACGTCAATGATGGCGCTAGTTATCTATTTAAAAGATAGCTGAGACGACTTCATCGTCGCTTAGCGAATACATTTACGTTGTCCATTGTTTAGTTGCGGAACACAGTTTCAAGTCATTCGTGGTCTTAGATGCATGATTAGAAGAGCTGAAGGGCAAGGAAGCATGTGGTAAATAGTGGGGGTATTGGCAGTCCAATATTATTTGTCTGAAAGACGTCGCGAGCTTTAAAGTTTAAACCTTGAGCTCTTCAATTAAAGCGCTATCGGTCGGTCGCTTGTTCCGGGATGTAACACTCCATCCATGTTTTTCTACACGCATACAGCTTGATAGAAACACGAGTTCCCTTCCATTAAATCCAAATTAACATCCAACCGTTTGTCTGATATTTTTCCATCCTACTGTTACGGTTCCTTATCTTTATTACGTCAGAAAAAGAAAAAAAGAAAACATTGTTTCGTTTGCTATCTTTAGAAATGCGGCAAAGCAGTTTCACGAAATGAACAGCCAAGTCAAATGAATACCCGCGCGTGCGAATACGCGCAAGTTGGCTTCGTCATTAACTGTATCGCCCGAAATCATATTGTCAAAAACTTACGTCTGAAGACGCGCGCGTTTACCTGCTTCATGTTTTTGTGTGTAAGACGTATATGAGTCATAAGTCTACAGCCTTCTGCGCTATACAGAATCTATGCGTCATGCATGCACTTAGCGTTTTCAGGACTAATCATAATTTGAAAAGTGTTGAGTATGACCCATACATAGAAATTGATCAATTTCTATGGTATGACCTCACACGACGCGACCCAGAGTGAATGGTTTTTATATCGTGCAGAGAAATTGGTGCATTGTTGCTATGGCATACGCATTTTTATTGACGCTAAACATAGCGCTTGTGATGAGATCACAAACGTTACAGCATGGTTGGAGTACTTTGCTGATATAAACAAAGAAGAAGCCATATATACTGCATGCACAGTGCATAAAGGATGTATGTGCGCGCAATAGAACGATGTTGTAAACACAACGTGTCAACATATAAACGTCGGGTAGGATTGCTACCAGTAGTTTGATTTTACTTTAAGATCATCCCGTGTAGCTACCAGTATGAAAATGGAACCTGAGGTAAGTCAGAGACATAACGGTTAAAGACTGCATATATGTTTAAAGCCGAGTAGGGGTGGAGGACGGGGGGGGGGGGTTGGGGTGGCGTGATCCTAACATGCAAGTTAAATATTATCAAGGTATGAATGCCTACAGCGCCATGGAGAGGGAGGGGGGAGGGGGTTCGTTTGCCCTCTGTTTTATAGTCGTGATTTTCGATCCTCAAATATCACCTTATAGTGTATACCTGCTTTTCTTGTTCTTTGAAAACTGCCACTTTCAATGATTAGCTTATCTTAGAAGGACACGAATATTTCAATTTTTCAAAAAAACTTGCATGCAAATTCTTTGTAGTATAGTCAGTATTGCTAATTTCGGAACACTGCCAATTTCGGACACCCCTAAGAAATGCACGATTTCACCAGGACAACCTACAGGAAGAGCCAAATTTCACCAAAAAGTACGAAGCTACAGTCATTTTCTCTCCAAAATGACCCGTGTGCAAGTAAATACTTACATATTTGTCAATAAAATGACGGAGATCTATGAAGTCTGTTATAATTACTGAAAGAGCAACTGCGCCACCAATTTTATCACCAGCGCCCATAGAAATAGAATCAATTTCTATGCCAGCGCCACACTGTGGGACTGTGTGTCCGAATATTCGCAATACTCGAGCAAAGAAATACCAGTTCCACAATCACAAGAATCTTCGTGGAATACAACGTGAATACAGTTTGCAGGAAAGAAAGTTTGGCCGTGTATCGTACTATAACATACTTCTCCCACCATATCAAGTATATTTTCAGGTGATTTATACCAAATAGATATAGTTTTGGGGTGTTTTAAGGCTTAGGTGTCCGGAATACGAAGTGCCCATGCTAGTAAACTACACAGCTGGATACGAGTGGCCAATTTGAACCGTTCTTGTTTACTGTAACCTTGGTTTCACCGATAACGTTGTCGCGATTAAAATGGGGCGAAACAGTATCAAAGTTTGACTAAATAATCTATTAAATAATTGTATGAAACCATTACCATGTATAGGCTATATAGGGACGCTTTTGACAACAATTGCTTACAATTAGCGCCTTATAAGTATTTGGTATTAATATTATGTAGTTACCTATATATATAAATATATATATATATATATAAATATTGTAATAAAGTA
>JAIPMN010035903.1:0-10248 GCA_020650975.1 Apostichopus californicus
ATCTATATATATATATATATATTTATTATTGCCGGTACTTGGAACCGTGCTATGATATTTATTTTTGATTAGCATGGACGGTAGCAATCAGCAAGCAAAAGCGCAGTCAAATTCTGTCACCATTCAGTTCCAACCTCCAATACCCAGACTTTTAGTATCTAACAAGTTCAAATCTATGGGTTTGAATTCAAGCGGTTTAAACGATTTTTAAGTGTGTTGCAGTGTGGTTGTAGTTAGTACCGTAGTCTCTATGGATATATGGTAAACATAAAACTGCTATCGAGTACCGTACTGTAGGGTCTTTTGAACGAAAAGTAAGTACAACAACGTAATACTAATATCATATCTTATCATATCATATCATATCATATATGTATAATATATCTATATAAATATATGTATATTTACGTGTGTGGGTGGGTATGTGTGTATTATATGTGTGTCTGATGATCGCTCTAGAAAGCGTGAAACTTATTGTTTTAACCTCAGGGTACGTATACTTTGTACTTTTCATTGTTTACGGAAAGTCGAATGTACTATACCGCAATTTCACTTTGAACTGTCGATAAATACACACTTTAGTACGTATGCTTTGCCTTACTTTCATCTTTTAACATCATTTCGAATGGTATGCATCACTTCTTAGTTCATTGACAGACCATAGTACCCCGCTGAGAGTTTGACCGTCCTGTGTCCGGACATCCTAACTAATTAGGCTAAGTAAACAGGTCCCAAATGCAGTTGCAAGGGGTTTGATAAGAAGGGTTTTGTTTCCTTTCGCTATCAATATTAATAAAAGCAAGACATAAAATGCAAATATTTATCTTCATTTCTAGAAAAGTTTTATGTTTTTTTGTAAGGTTATTATATCAACACAACAGGCGGGGGGTGGGGGGTGGGAGATACGACAAGCTTCGATATTCCTATACCGAAGTAACGATGCCTAAATAACTATTGGTAAAATGTATTGAAAAGAGTGAAGCGTGCTTATAATTCAAACACTATCAATTTTTATTATGATCAAAATTAAGGTTTTAAGTCTTTTTGTTTAGTCCAAAAGAAAAGGTTTGTGTGTGTACATGGACACTGGTGGGGTGGGGGTGGGGGAGGGATTAATTGGAGCGGCCCATAACCCATGGATCCGTGTCTGTTTACATTTCAATTTGACACTGTTGTGAAGTCGCAGGCTTCGGGAATATTTATATTGATAATTTTCTTGCCGTATTTTTTATCACGCTTTAATGGAATATGATGGTATGTATTCTATGTATTCCCCGTAGGTGGAGATAGATGTCAAATTGAATCCACGATATGTGCAGTTAATGATAATATTGAAATCAGTCTCATTGAAGCGAAATACTATAGCAAACGTTTAGAAAATCCAATATGAAGTAGCTGTATACTGTGATAGATATGTATGAATAAATATATATATATAAATAAATAAATATATATATAAATAAATAAATGAAAATCGTAATGAGTAACTTTGAACAGACTTTATGTTAATGAAATGGAGGTAAACGACAAAGGCAAACGAATATATATAAATGAAAATCGTAATGAGTTGGAAAATCAAGAACAGTGAAAAAACTTCCAGCCTCTACCGGGATTCGAACCCGGGCCTCCCGCTCTGTACGCAGACACCCTAACCACCAGGCCACGGACGCCGACTTTATGTCCAGAGGCCCGAAACCGGCAAGGAAGGCCGCAACTCCACTGTGGACGTTTGTCACGTGCATCGAACAACACCAGTTCTGTTTAGGTGACATATTTTGCCTTACTCTAGAGATCAAACATGATGCTAACCAACTCGAAAATCATTTGTGATTCCTTAAGCCAGATCTCGAAAGAGGTACTTTGAACAGACTTTATGTTAATGAAATGGAGGTAAACGACAAAGGCAAATGAATATATATATAAAGAAAATCGTAATGAGTTGGAAAATCAGGAACAGTGAAAAAACTTCCAGCCTCTACCGGGATTCGAACCCGGGCTTCCCGCTCTGTACGCGGACACCATAACCACCAGGCCACGGACGCCGACTGTATGTCCAGAGGCCCGAAACCGGCAAGGAAGGCCGCAACTCCACTGTGGGCGTTTGTCACGTGCATCGAACAACACCAGTTCTGTTTAGGTGACATATTTTTCCTTACTCTAGAGATCAAACATGATGCTAACCAACTCGAAAATCATTTGTGATTCCTAAAGCCGGATCTCGAAAGAGATACTTTGAACAGACTTTATGTTAATGAAATGGAGGTAAACGACAAAGGCAAATGAATATATATAAATGAAAATCGTAATGAGTTGGAAAATCAGGAACAGTGAAAAAGCTTCCAGCCTCATATATATTTATGGATGGATGCATGGATGGATGGATGGATAGATAGATAGATAAATATTGATAAATATAGATAAATATAGATATATATAGTTAAATATACGTCAATGTTAACTTCTTGATTTTGTTTAATTACGTTTAAATGGAAGAAAAATCAAATGACGCATCGTTTAGTAGTATTGAGGGAGTGTCCAAATATATTCGATAAATAAATATCAAACAAAGTTAGATAGCCCAGCTCAAAGTTTAACACGAATTCTCTGTGTCGAAGGGTAAGACTCATAATTAACAAACACAGAGATGTAATTAAGATAATAAGACTGATATCGGAGAACTATCTGGTCCTCATGTTGCAGAAATCTAGGGTGTTCTGAAAATCAAACGTGTTCAGAAAGTTTCAGTTTGAATTACGTATCCGAGTTATTTTCAATTTGTTATTTCTAGAATTTAAACTGAAAAGGAATGAATTTACGTATTTGTCAGAGTCAATGTTTCTGTACTATAGTTACTCATTATAGTCCAAATATGCTCTGCATATATGATATCCACAAAAAAGAGAAATCCAAAAATAACAAAAACACAATAAGTAGTAAAGTTGCGGATATCTGTTATATTCACAAAATTGACTCGGACGAATAGTCCCCCCCCCCGCCCCTCATATGTTAGACTTATCCTGGCATGGCTAGACTGTAAGTGTTTATGTCGGAGGACTAGTACCCCCATAGGTTAGATCTATCCTGGCATGCCTAGACTGTAAGAGTTTATGTCGGAGGTCTAGTCCCCATAAGTTAGATTTATCCTGGCATGCCTAGACTGTAAGAGTTTATGTCGGAGGTCTAGTCCCCATATGTTGACTTATTCTGGATGACTAAAGTGTAAGTGTTTATGTCGGAGGGCTAGTCCCCATAGGTTGACTTATTCTGAATGCCTAAAGTGTAAGTGTTTATGTCGGAGGACTAGTCCCCCCCCCCATAGGTTAGGCTTATACTGACATGCCTAGACTGTAAGTGTTTATGTCGGAGGACTAGTCTCCGTAGGTTGAGTTATTCTGGATGCCTAGACTGTAAGTGTTTATGTTGGAGGACTAGTCCCCATAGGTTAGACTTATCCTGGCATGCCTATACTGTAAGTGTTTATGTTGGAGGACTAGTCCCCATAGGTTAGACTTATTCTGACATGCTCATAGAGTGTAAGTGTTTATGTTGTGCTTTGTTGTGAATGCTGTCATGGTAGTTACCAAAGAGTGAAGAACAATACAATAGTACCCTGCTGCTCGTCTATCAATAAACTTACAGTTTAATGTAAACTTACTACACTGTTGTTATCATAGCCTACATTTCGGTTCAAAGATATATAGGCCGAAATAATTGACGAAAATTTATGTTAGCTAACTACAGTTTTAGTTCAGTTCGCGGGAAAGAAGCTAGAGGTGGTCGTAGTCAGACATTTTGATTTTAGAGGGAGGGGCGGACAGAACAAAATGAGAGCAATATTTGATGGGCGTATGCTGAGGGTAGTTCAAGCTGGCGCCAGGGCGACAGTGCGAGAGGTTCGCGTGACGAGGGGCACGAGGCGCAAGGCCATGCAGGCGTTGGGTCTGTCAAATGGGGTCCAATGAGGTAAGTCCACTGACGCTCTGCAGTTTCATCGTTTATCAGAAAAGTATACACAAAGAACTAAGATGATCATGATTGTGGGCTAAATGTTGAAGGAACCATCTAGGCATCAGGTATTTGACATTTAGATCCAGAAATATTTGATAGGCATTAATATGTTTAGGTATGCATGTTAGGAATGTTAGGTATTGTTACGTTGGGGTGCTCCGGCTCAATTAGTTCAGGGCTCCGTTATAAAATAAGTAGAACTAACAGCAGATAAAGAGAAACTCCACACATAGGTATAATTGTAGAATATAAGCTTCATTTATTCTGAGATGATATTCTTGCTGGAGTGCAGATCCAGAATAGTGTAGCTGAACTAGACTCTCCGAAGTCTGGAATAGTCTTTTTTCATACTAAAGAATTACAGTATTTAAGTCATTACAACTTCCTGTGAATGGGCAATAACCTCTCTGTGACATAAACTCTTGGTCACAGAGTCTTTTTCTTACAATTACCGAGGCACATAGGAGAGGGCTATGACTAACCACATTTGCATGCACATGAGATGCAACAGGTTGTCATCTGTGGTTGAGCATGTATATTTCATGGAATTAAGACAAAGGGGGCTTCTACGACTTTGATCGGGTGATGGGTGAATAAACTAGGGAACAGGAAATAAGTAGTTACTCTTAAGACAAAGCGGCATGGAAGCACATGTTTAAAGTAATATGATGGGGATATAACTACATGCTACATTACAGTATGCATCACAATTTTGCCCACGTTTGATACTCTATGTTTACTATACACTATAACAAAACCAGCAGTAGGAATACCTTATATCACATATGTATCATTCATATAATTTGCTATTAAGCAAATCAATCCTTTATACTGTAAAGAATATAATTTAAAAGGATCCGTGTTTTTTAAGTTGTTTAATTAACTGTACCTACCGATTTTCAACTTACCTTCCTGTACAAGATGGCGCTTGCGTAAGTTCCTGATACGAATTGTCGGTTGTACTTCCTTGTCTTGTGATTATGATACAGTATCTTTGCAGCTTCCAGTTCGATCATTAAACTTTGAAATTTCGTTTACAATCGTGTGATAGACCTATCTGTAGCCTTTGAACCCAGATAAATATTATCGCACTTCACAAACACTTAAAGAACGTTCCAGAGTACTCAAAGTGTATATTTAGGCATCAACATGTTAGGTATGCGTTGCAATTTGTCCCGCCTATGATATTCTATGTTTACTATACACTAATGAAACCAGCATTAGGACTACCGTATAACACATATACAAACATATACAAAATTATACGAATCCTTTGGACTTTTCAAGATCTTTCTGTCGGCTGGGGCAGCGTTGGTGGGTGGGGATTTCCAGATGTTTTGAAGCTGAGATTCTGTTATCTGTAGGGATAGGTTCTAAGATGTTTTGTAGCTGTGATTCTGTCATCTGCAGGGATAGGTTCTAAGATGTTTTTAGCTGTGGGATAGGTTCTAAGATGTTTTTTAGCTGTGATTCTGTCATGTGTTGGGATAGGTTCTAAGATGTTTTGTAGCTGTGATTCTGTCATCTGTTGGGATAGGTTCCAAGATGTTTTGTAGCTTAGATTCTGTCATCTGCGGGGCGATAGGTTCTAAGATGATTTGTAGCTGTAGGATAGGTTCTCAAATGTTTTGTAGCTGTGATTCTGTCATCTGTGGGGCTAGTTTTCAGTTCGTAGTGCTCTTCAGCCGTGACATTTTGCTTCCGCTGGGCGAGTCTTGTGAAAGGCACTTTGCTTTCAATCGCTGTAGAAGGCTTCTTAGGGTGGGTTTACCAGATTTGCTGATGTAATTGGTGTAAGCTGCGTGCAGGGGATTGGTTAGTTTGCTGCTTTGTGTTTGTTCTCTGTAAGTATTGTTACCATTTAGCTTTTCTAAGGTGGGGACAGGGCGGATGCACATGGAATCCAGAAAGACGTCATACTACAAAACATTCGTCACTATTATCAATATCTGGATTTCCGGAATATGTTAATAACGTTATAGGGACACGTTAGCTCTTATTGTTAGAGTTTCAACATACTGAGCTTCAAATGGTCAAACCAGTTCGATTTATTCTAGTGACTGCCAAATTAAGAGGCTTTCGATATTGCAAGTACCGAATATTCCGACTAACCTTTTTTCTTCTAACGATTTTCGTGATGGTTATCATTTTCATTAGAAGCCTGAAAAGTTGGAGGAATGGGAATATTTCGTGTTACATCCCCCTACAGCTCAAAAAGTGGTGGAGACATGTATCCAACTGGTTCTACGCCCATGATTGTTATCAGTTTGTAGTGCCTTTGTTGTTGTGATTTTATTTTTTAAAGAAGAAGTAAAGGTACTTATGTGCAAAATATCTTGCGAAATCCTCTTATTAGTTCTTGTGAAAATGCTGATATTGACAACAACAAAAACTCCCTCGATTTTACAAGCTGCAAAGAAATTAATAAATCTGGGTATAACTAAAATTTTAATTATTTAGAACCCTCTTATCTTGCCTTCTTAATTAGTAATTTAGAATAGAAATTAATCGCAAACGTGTCTGCTCTGCTGGCAGGTATATTTGTATGATAGAAATTTGGTTTGACTGTAGTTGTCAAGATTGAATGTTATATTTGGATAACTTATACGCCAATGTTTGCATTGAAAAAAAATGTTTTTACAACGCTCTATACGTAAACACTGTTCTGGTTTTAAAGATGTAACCAGTCACCATTAAACTCATATATGATTTCGAAATATTGTTGGAAATGTTGAAATGTATCAAGTTTAGTAACAATACACTTCTTTAAATACAGCTAATGTAAAAGACGTCATGTCTGATACAGCTACGTGCTTGCCCACACTTATCTAATGAAAATCACCAAAGTCTCCCATTTCATGAATTTTGAAATGTCATATATGGACGAACATTTTATTTCCTGAGAGAAAATGTGATAACATGTCACGTTAAATCTGACCGACCTGTGAAGATGGAAACCTTTCTTCAACTCACTCCATAACAATATAACCACCGAGTTATGTTTTCCTTTAGTTCCAATTCTGATCGGTTATGTGTCCTCGTGGCTGATTTCATGGTTGGTCTCGGTTTTATCCGTTTGTCATTTCCACTCGATTCTCATTGTTATTATTAGATAAAACTAGTAAAGGTGAGTACATGTTAATCAGTTGAAACTGATGTGTGTTATAATTTCCTAACATGTGTGACATGTTATGACCATACAGTTGCTACTGAGGACTAACATTATTTTAAATGTTAATAAGGATAATATAGATTTGGAATGAGCTTATGTATATGGTCACAACCTCGACAGAGATGACGTCTTGTCGTTAATTGAAAGTCAAATCGATAATCACGAATGGAACTCTGTAATATGGGGAGGTGATTTTACTTTGTGTGGAATTTAGATTTTGATAAAAAAAGGTGGATTGCCCCAAACCAACTTTCGATCTCGCTCAAAAATTTTACATATTATGCAGAAACTAGATTGATATTTGGAGAGACCGTAACCCTATAGAAGTAAACACTTGACGGGGCATTCTAACATCTATGATTCCATTAATTGCAGATTAGACATTTTTCTTATCTCTAGCTATCTCAGGAATTCCACTACTGATTCTGCAAGTCTTTCATTGTTGGTTCAGACCATTCACTCGTAAACCTGTCCTTGTATTCAGTAACAGAGGAAAAGGAATGATGTTAAGAAGGTTTATAAAGACCTTTACACCCAGAGTAAAAATGTTAGCACGTATAACATTTATTGTAATCTTAATTTAAATCACAAAAACACTCTCTGAGGAAGAGAGTTCCAGTTGCGAAGGATCCCTTACTTTAGATGAATGCACACGTTCGTTGCATTCCATGCCCTTGAACAAAATCACCTGGTTCAGATGGACTCCGAACGGAATGTTATAAGTACTTTTTAAAAAAAAGTTGCCCAGGAAATAAACCTGGGCACGAAAACCAAACTACCGAACGACTGATCCGCTCTCAACCCCAGTCCCTTTGCATCGGGACTGTGACTGTGTGATCATCGTCAGGTGTGCATCACCATTCCCCTCGAAAGGGAACAGATAGAACACATGATCTTAACCAAAAGGCCGAGAAGCGGAATGTTATAAGTTGTTTTGGAATGACATTGCAGTATTAGTAACAAATCCTTTCAATCATGCATATCGTAAAGGCTACATTTCTGATGAACAGGGGAGAACATGTATTACTCTTATACCGAAACCCTCAAAAGACCAGCGTTTTCTGAAAAAAACTGGCGCCCTATTTCACAACTCAACGTAGATTATAAAATAGATGCAAAATGTTTAGCCAATCGATCGAAGGTGGTTCTCCAAGACTTGATTAGTCCAGTACAAACTTGGTTTTTAAAAGGGTGATTTATAGGTGAGAATATCCGTCTTAACTTAGACCTCATTGATTACTGCGACAACCACTCTACCCCAGGTGCCCTCCTATACGTTAGATTATGAGAAAGCTCTTGACTGGCTTGATTGGGATTTTATGCTTCAAACGCGCTCTTTCTATAACTTCGGACCATTTTTTATAAAGTGGATCCGAATTCTGTTCAGCAACATTTCGTCCTGCGTTTCAAGCAACGGAATTTTGACGAATTATTTCAAGGTTTCTTATGCAAGGGTGTCCGTTAAGCCCCTATTTATTCATCACATGCATTTGAATCTTAAATGCCTTGGTTTATTTCAATCGTCAAAAGTGAAGGTTTATTGATCTCTAACTATATACTATCAAAATATCTAATTATGCAGACGACACGGTCATTATAACGAATGGGTCTCAGAGGTCTATTAATAAATTAATAAGTGTTTTAAATCATTTTTCAAATGATTCGGAGTTATCTGTAAATTTAGGAAAATCCTATCTCTTTCCTGTAGGTCCCTTGTTCTCCAACCCTCATTTATATTTCAATATTGTGAAATTTTTGGTAAGCAATGATGTTATTACTTACTTAGGTATTTCTTTTACTCATCATGTGGATGACTTTTTCAAGTTAAATTATCTACCAAAACTATCACGGATTAAAACTGTGTTACAGATATGGTCATCCAGAGACCTTACTCCGAACGGGAAAATTATCATTATCAAAACGTTTGCCATTTCCCAGCTAGTTTACTTACTCACCGTATTACCTGATCCCCCGACACATTATTTCAAGGAGTTAGATAACATTTTTTTTTAAATTTATTTGGTCAAATAAGCCTGATAAAAACAAAAGGTCAATATCGAACAACAAGAAATCGAATGGTGGAATAAATATGATCCATATGACCTTATTTTCTAACAGGCTGAAATGCAAATGGATCAAACTGTATTTGGACAAAAAACCTGGTCCGTGGAAACTACTTTTGGAAAATTCATTAACCACGTACGGAAGGGGTTTCTAATCAGAATGTAATTTTTCAAAGCAGGATATTAAGATGTCAAACCTGTTTATATATGTTAGGAGTTGTGTCTGATTTTATTTACCGCCATCTAAATGATAATATGTGTTCTAATCAATACATTTTTAATAATTCCTATCTTAAGATAGATAATAACATTATCTTCTCTGAAGTCCTGTACAGAAAAAGGTTATTTATCAGGGATTTCTTCGACACAGATGGTACTATCATATAATGCTATGCTTCTTTTATCGCAAAGTTTCACATTACTGGTCCATTCCGTTCCATTTTATTACGGTATTATATCAGCCATCCCAGGGGCTTGGAGGGCAAACTTAACGTACAGGTCTAGTCTGTGTATAACAGTCATACTTCGTGTACGTACGAACAATATGTACTTGTGTCCTGCGTAAATAGTTGATAGCGCCATATCATTACTGCGAGGGTTTAAAATTGCAAATTCTCGTTATTTTACGACTAGAATATTCCAAAATGTCACCAAGGATGGCGTTAACGTGTCTTCATTACAAATTCTGAGTGTCGCTGATATATATAGCATAGTTTTCAGTGGCAGAGCTAGGGGTATTGGTCAGGAGGGGCGAGAATGGTCTGATGGTCTGTAGGGGCGCTTTCGACACTATCTCAGCGAAGCGCCACCACAGGTTGGTGTGTAGCGTACAGAATTTGAGTAATTTGAGTAAAGATACTCCCTAGATCGCCGGAAATGACCCTTTCCGGGCCGCAAATATTTTTTTCCCAAACTGAACTGACACTGAAATTATTTCCTCGATTCTGATTGGCTCTCAGCGAGCAAGTGATATACTTTAGTATTCAACATGAATCCATCCATACT
>JAIPMN010035914.1:0-13078 GCA_020650975.1 Apostichopus californicus
CCCCCCCCCACCCCAACCAAATATTTTTGTGAAAATTCGGGCAATATGCTGAAAACTTTTCGGGCACCTACTGAAAGAAAGATAATTTGCAATGTGTTTTTGAGTGGTTAAACTTATATAAATATTACCATTAATATTGTAACAACTTCCCCAATAACCCTAACCAATATGGAAGGGTAGACGGAAAATGATTGTATTTTATTCAGCATGCGATGTAAAAACCGAAGCATGTCTATATGATTTGCACATTAACATGTGAAAAATTGTGGTTATATTTTTCGGGCAAGTCGTTACAACCCCCCCCCCCCCTCCCCCAAATCAAATTGGGCTCCTACGCCTATGACGGTAGTTCTATTAGGCATTGTTTTTAGAGTATTCAAAATCGTACGAAGTTTTGTACGGTGGAGTATAAGAATCGCAAGATACAATTTCTCAAAGTGGCAAGGAAAACGTGGTAAATATGACAGATTAAAGGTCAAATTTGACCTTAATTTTTCAATTTTTTAGATAATGCACAATCACAGGAATAAATAGGCCTAGATAAACTAGAGTGCGACAGTCAGAAATTCCGACTGTCGCACTCCAATTTTCCAACTATCGTCAGTTTTACCAAGTTTGGGGTGAGACATCCCCACACCCCCCCCCCCCCCGGCCTCTAGCGACGTCCCTGCGTGTACCCAGTGTTCTCACTGTTGAGTAAACTCCGGTATATCACTCAACAACAAGGTAACATGGGATGTGCTGCCACGGAATATGCTCCCTATTTCATTTCCCCAATATTATGGAACGGGCACCGTCTTTCAAGTGAACGCCATCTACAACTAAACAACAACTATGTATAGCTTTGGCTCTAGCTATGAAGTGCTGTCTCTTGTGATAATGACGGAGCGCACTAGTTTTCTACTGGAATCGCCCGAAGATGCGGCGTCTGTAATCCGAGGAAACAACGAACTTCTCTGCTAACTCCTCAGGCTTCAACTGGGCTAGACGTTCGCGGTGAATATGGCCCACCATCACATGGTTCGGCTTCCATCGAACTGGCGGAAGAGACGAGGAGCAACCGCAGGTCTGCAAGAGAGCTTCGACTTCACCAAACATAGCCCGTACCGCTGGATTCATCGACTTGAATATTTGTCTATACCCTTCAACCGACGACGACTGGAACTGGCCTCGAAAGAAAGGCAGACTAAGCTTAAGATTGTCGGAGAGCTTAGCGTACCAACTCACGAGATCTGGGTGGAATTATCCATTCAGCAACATTGATTGATATTCGATGATATGAATCCTGAGATGTGTAAGCCCTAACCAAATAGACACTACTCTTTTTCCAAATGTGTGTGTGGGGGGGGGGGACTTTGATAGTGTGTCCCCCACCCATCGAAATGCGGGGAAATGTCCCCCCGCCCCCCCTGGATTGACGCCCATGGTCCGGGGGTAGTTGTCCGACAACCTAATATTTGACATGAAGTTGTATATATGTGACGTCATACTCATGCCTGGTCCGGTCCTGGATTCCATTCGGCGCACAATCCCTTGCATCTTACGCGTTAAGATCGATCAAATTCAAAAGCGTTATTGACAAAGAGATTAGATAAGACAGTGGCTTGGATAATTAAATTATGTTACCGTTAAGAGATAAAGGTATGTGATTTTAATCTTTCTAATTCATAACAAGATGATTGATTTATGGGATATTAAATTAGGGCTAGGCTTACGAATCTTTAGCCAGCTAGTACTAGTTGTATACGATACGTAGCGTAGCCTAGTCAGGGCTAGGAGCCCATGAACTAGTGGGAACTTTTCGCAAACCTCCACACTAGAGGCCATGGTGGATGTACAATGAAACGATGCACAATTAGGCTAGGCCTAAGGTATATATGTGAATTACATCACACTGGCCTAATTCGAGTTAACGTCTATGGGCAGCGTGGGCTGAAGTCACTTTTCGGCAGTCACCATATTTTTGCCGGTGAGCACACACCAATCTACAGTGTATTTCTGTTTCTGTTAAGTACTCGTTAAAACCCCTCTCGGGTATCACAACGAGGATGTTAATTGTTACGCAGGTCAGCAGTGCTAGTAACACTTACAAACATTACGTGGGCAATCTAGTTTTAAACACCTCAACACTAGGGCTCTCCATATCGGCCAAGGATTGCGTATTCCAGTCTTTTATAGTCCTAGGATAGAAACTATACTGGAATTTGAGTATAGCGGCCACGTCTCCCTGGTTTCAAGAAGGGATTAGTCTCATTTGGGACTGCAACTAGGCCATTAATAATTTGATAAAAAAGCATGAGTCTGGCCCTTTTCCTTCTTTCTATGAGGGGTGCCCACTTCAAAGTCTTCAAGATCTCAGTGACGCTGGATTGTCTACGGAAATCACAAGTTACAAAACGTGCTGCCTTCCTTTGAATTTTTTCTATTTTATCTTGGTCTGAGACGTTATAAGGGTCCCAAATCTGAGCTGCATATTAAACTTAAGAGTAGAAGGACACATAGACATATAGGCCAATTCATGTATATATCAATGTGTCATGAATAGTGTAGATAACGTACAGATAATGGCTCTAGCTAAGTAAAAAAAGGTTTCTTGACATACTTGTTTCTTAAACGATTAGTGTTTAGTAGCAAATAACAACTACACAATTATTTGAAATTATTTGAAGTTTAAACTTCTGAATAAGAGTATTTTAGCTCTGGCGATCAAGCTAGACCATAGTACTTAGTGAATGTATCTATCGTTTGTTTTCACTGGCTGATACGGCGGGTTGGGTACAAATGTCCTGGTAACAGCATGGTTACTTAGAAGTCCACCCTGCCGTATTGTGTGTGTTAAGTTTTGTCAAAATTTGTTGTCTTTTATCACTGAATTCATTTTTAAAATATGATCACAAGATATTGTCCATGATGAAGATGTGCTACGCACAGTTAAGTAAGAAAAACTTATTGCTAAAACTAGTAAAAGTGGGTAAGAATCGTGCAAACAGCAGTGACTGTGTTGTGGAGGTTTTAGTAAAGTTGTGGATATTTACCCGATCGTCGGTCAGATAAGGAACCTCACTTATTTACCCGATCACAATCACCCATTCATTAGCATTGGTGGCCATCGACACAAATAAGAAATATGAAGCAACACCATAAAACATAAATTATTACGTATAGTAATTATTTAATAAACTTGTAAATAAATAAAAGGTTCAAGCAGAACAAAACTTAAAACCCTTAATACACAAATCATCGACACAAAAGGATTTTGTTAATCCAACAGCAACAATTAATAAAACCAAATTAGTAAAGAATAAACCTTTGATTAGGAGGTCTAATAACAGCGCCCATAGCACGCAAAAAACAGTATTTTATTTTATTGAATATACACTAAAACAACATATTTAATGATATGTCCAATTTATTAAGCCACTGTTCAACAGTGTAAAATGTAAACAACATTGAAGAAATAAATAGTCAAAATATCTGTCTCTATGATGAGTTAAAAATACTCTCGGAAAATATGACAATATTACTGGTACAGTACATAAACAAATTGCTACAAATTCTGCTCATTTGGCTGATGATCGGTTAAATAGCTTCCACCTTTGATAAACCATATCACACAGACCTGTTTCTTTTGCTTAGAACTGCTCAAGTCATAGTTGTAGTCACACTAGAAAATACTCAGTAAAGTACTGTACTGTATCTTAAATTGATGCTGAAGAATTGGTCGTATGATGCTAAGATCAACTAGAGATAGCTATATTGTGTTAACCACCATAGCTAGAGAAGAGCAGATTGGGATTTTTCAATACCTGTTTGCCAAAAAGATTACACTTCAGTAAAACTACTACCAGTGGCAATTCAATGACCTCTTGGGTTCATGCCTAATTCTGCAACAGATATCATTCATAGCATTTATAATATTTTTGTTTCAGTTGATCCATATGAGGAGGACTGTGAAAGTGAAATGGAATCTGATACAGAGTCTTGGGAAAACACCAACAAACAATTGAAGAGATTACACAAATCCTTTACTACAGGTAGGATATTTTTACAATTTATTATGGAACAGTGTGTATAAATGTCATAGCCTAATTTAGTTTATTACGTACTAAAATCCCTTTTGTTTGAAAGGCTACAACAATGCATTGCCAAACCACTGTACATGCTCATAAACAAAAATAGGTCTTGAAAAACCCAGTCCTACACTTTTAAAGAAGAAAAAAGGAAGATTATAAAGTCCAACCTTCTTTATTCCAATACTAATCCCATGTTTAAAAAATACTGTATTTGAAACTTTTTTCTTCTTGTAGAACAGTTATCCAAAGTGGTATTTTGTGTACATATTAATAATATTTAATATTAATAATAATGTAAGAAACACATCTCAATAAATATATCAGCTTCCTGAAGTGAACTGTTTAATATTTATGTATATGAACCAACATTAAGTTCAAAGTTAATGTAGGTTTATCAATAATTATCCTTATGACTTTGAATTCCCCAAAATAACATTAACCAGTGACAGTTGTCTTACTGTGTGGGTATGGTTGTGTTTATTCAACATATGTTCCCCTAATATTGACACAAACTATTTCAACTTCAAGTACAATAAGGGGTAGTTAAAAAGTGTGCTGTACTAATTCCTCCTGAACAACACATGTCTTGAATGAGATACTTTAGTGAGATGTCCAACAGTACATGGCTATGGGCTGAATATTGTACGTGGACTGATTAATATACAGTACAGTCCATGTAAGTCTACCATAAGGGCTACTCAAATTGAACCTCATGGAACTTGAATGTATGTATGTAAGTATGTGTGTGTGCGTGTAAATGCGTGTTTGTGAGTGAGTGAGCAAAATTAAGTATGTCGCAAACTCCTCCTAGACCCGAAGTCCTGTCAAGTTCAAGCTTGGTGGGTGGGTGCCTGACCATGTTAACTCATGCCTGCATGATTGATGACGTCAAAGAGGTCGAAGGTCAAGAAATCTAAAAATTGGTTTTTAGCCATTTTCTGCATGCCAATTTGTTGGACAAAGGCATTAAACCACATTATATGTAGAGAATGAAGTGACAAAGTTTAAAACAAGACAGATTTAGCTGTTTAGGCTTGTAGTTAACGAGTCAATTTCAGTTAATGTTAGAATTGGTCTAAATTGTGCAAAAGAGTGTGTCGTGAACTTCTCCTAGACTGTAAGTCCGATCAGGCTCAAACTTGGTGGGTAGGTGCCTGACCATGTACTGTAACAGTGGCGGAGCTAGGGGTATGGTCAGGGGGGCGAGAATGGCCTGTAGGGGCTGTCGACACTATCTAGCGGAGAGCCACCACAGGTTGGCGCAGAGCGTACAGAAATTTTATGAATAAATTTACTCCCTAGATCGCCGGAAATGACCCTTTCCGGGCCTTGCTAATTTGCAGATAAATGAAGAATAAATAGGTGTCATCGCCATTTGTGACAACTCAGAGGTTTATATGGGTGTTGAAAGTACATGCGCTTCATCACAATCCCTGTGGTATCTTAATTTGTTAGTGCTCATGTTTTCGAAAAAGTAGATCGAAAACCCCGTACAGTTCTTGGAAATAGTTTCGTACAACGGAATTAAGAGCCGATAAATTAAAGACCGCCGTACATTAGAGCATTTTGTCAGAAAATTACACCAACAAAATGTGACAAATGTCAATAGGTAGATGAGAGTGCAATAAAAAAGTCAATAATCGCGAATAAGTAAGAAGTGGTAAACAGCTGTTCCGTCAGGGGGGGCATCCGCCCCCCTGACTGTATGGACGCTCCTCCACTGTACTGTAAACTTGATCTTGGGTGATTGGTATAAATGTCATAGGTGAAAGGTCAAATACCCAGAAACTGTAGCCATTTTCTGCTTGTCAGTATGTTGGAAAAAGTCATTAAACCACAAAATATGTAGACTATAATGGGACAAATTTTAAATTAGAACTTATACAGTTGTCAAGGTCAAGGTCATTGTAGATCCATTCCATCATAGAAGAGATGAGATGCCATTGATTGCCATCTTGTCTTATGTTTTAATCGTAATAGATGCTAAGATCCCATAACAAGGGAGTTTATTAGGCAAGTTTCATTCGTTTCTGCTTTTCTCGACAGGAAAGATATGATTGATAAAGATGGCTACCGTCAAGGTATGCAAGGAATTAAGATGACTAATGAAGCAATCCATGACAGAATGAAGGTAAGAATGCAAAACTATTAATTAATGGATCATTCAACTGTCAATTTGAGTATAGTTTCATTAGTTTAATGTAAGCCGTACAGAAGGAGGAAGATCCAGGTACATTTTCAAGTTTCTTCCATTTGGGTTTGGTACGTTGAGAGTACAAGATGTATATGATGCTCGCATTGTATAAAATTATTGGTAGCTCAGTATGCTGGAGACAATGGGTTGTAGGACTATTGTTTGCGAGCGGGTCACAGATATGGTCATGTGCGAAGAAAGTTGGAATGAATTTCAAAACTAACCATGAGCATACAAAGATTTACTTCGCTGCTAAATAAACCCGAGCGCGTTTAGCAGCAGTGTCAAGCATAAATCAGGGACGTTTAAATTTGGTTAAAATGTTCTATTTATGGTAGTTCGCAAGCGAAGATGTTACCTAACTTATATGGAATTGATACCAAGTTTTTGTATTGAATGAGTGCAGTTGTTAAATTTTTGTCCCCGCCAACCCCACCCCACCCCCGGAAAGAAGTATCCCTAACCGTGATGAAATAATACTTAGTAATATTCACTCTTACCAAAGGCGATGGAGTACAACAGAGTTGAGGAGAGTGGAATTTTCCGAACATTAAAGAATACATCAAGTTTATTTCCTTCGTCCTCAGATTTAGTGTAAAGTACATTTGGTGAATATTGTAAGGATAACAAGCTTGTTCCTTTTTTCCTAGAACTGAATAAGTATTCACGCTAAGCAAATTGCTCTTTTTACCCATCATGAAAGTAGCTGTGCAGTTACTAGTGTATTGGAAACAATATCATACCTGCCATTAGTTTTGCCATATGCAACTGTGCATTATTTTTTTTGGGGGGGGGGGGCGGGTCTTGGTGGAATATTTAGGGACATTGCAGTTATTGTATGTTGTTCTCCATCTCAATTAAAGACTTGTAATTTATTTGTAAATAAACACCCAGTTACTTAGTATTTTGCTGTTTTGGATGCACTGCCAGGGTGGGACCTAGATACCCCATCTCTTAGTTTTTGTCAGTAACCCCACCAAAACACATATCCAGTACCACTAAACCCACTCCGAACTCTGTTGCTCCATTTACCCGAGCGAATCTTGCTATGAAATTGACTGACTTGCTACACAAGTGCAAAGATATTGTCCATTTTTTTTTTCCATTCACAGAAACTCTAGTATTATCATCAATATAATGATAAACAAAATGGAGAAACTTTCAGCACATGTATTCAAAATAGTAAACACTTACACTTACTTATTGCCTCCACTCCACCCACCACTTTAATATTCTGGCTTTGCTTTCTGATTATGGGCAGGTTTGAGATGTAGTACATTTCTCCATCCGTGTTTTTGTCAGATAACGAAATGAGAATAAGAATTAATAAAATTGTAAAAGAAATGTTTCTTCCTCGACAGCATGACTACATATCCGTCACTTCTTCAGTATCTACCTAAATGACAATTGTAGGCTGAATTTTAGACACAATAATGTCGTAGTCCACCAGAACAAGGTTAATTTGAGATTTTACACTCATACATGGCTGATCCAGTTTCAATCTATTCACCGTTAAAATATGCTAAACCTCCGGTATGTTCCTTTAAAGGCTAACTTGATGATGTTATCAGCTCTTCTAGTACAGGCTTTAATGTTAATGTTAACCCATTGCTTTACATAAATTCTAATAACTCACTCAACCAAAGCATGTTCCTTTAACTTGATATTAAAACAACAACACCCTTGCACCCATTGATTGAAAATTAAACACCATCTGTCCAAAAGTTGACAAATTTGTACTACCACTGTAAACATGTCATATGAGACAGGTAAAACTCTTTTTGTGATTTTGTGTTGGATCTGAGGAACTGAGCTAAAAGGTTAAAGTATTAGACTAAATAGTCCTGTCACTCTAAACCGATGAACCTCGGCAAATTAAAGGGTTGTTCCCTCAAAAATTAAAAGTGGCATAAAAAATCCAGCCTGGCCTGATAGCACTGTTTTTCAACGGTTCACAACAAATTAACTGAGGTTTGTTTCTAATGTCATCTTTTTTATGAAGTTTTCCTTCATGTCTTTCCATTGTTATATAACTTGTAAATCTATTGCAACTTAAATACTTTTGGCCTTCATGTTGTAATATATTCCTTTTTTTTTTACATTTTTTTTTTACATTTTGTAATAAAATTCTGTAACTACTGTAGTTGATACAACAATACTAGACATTTTACTAGTAGATGGGTTACATAAGTTAGGGAAATCATTAAATGTTCTTACATCTCTGTCTGTGGCTCTGACCCCCTCCCACCAAGAAAGTGTTACTCCCCCACCCCCTCCCATCACCCAAAGGAATCTGTGTTCGCCCTTAAAATTATTGGCTATCGTTGACTCATTCGAGTCTTCAAATGTAACATGCATGATCTACACTTTATGCAGAGTACTTTCGTCTACATGGCTTGTGTATTCCTATCTAGTAATTTTCTTTAATACTCTTTTTTTGGACAGAACCACCTATGGTGTCCACCATGGAACAGCTCCCCGAGAGACCTCCAGAAGACTTAAATTTGGAAGAGACTTGGGAAGATGACGAAACATCAGACAGAGACAATAAATTGGAATCCCAAGCCCATGTAGCCGATAGTCTCATTATGGACATTAAAGCTTCCATCTCATCTCCGAGTAAAGTACGGTCTAACTCGGACCGGATCAGGAAAGGCTTACCAGACGATAACCTCCTGAAGGCAGAAGAAGACAGAAGTTTGTTCCAATTCTGGTAGCGACGTGCCGAACGCTTCATCAATCCAAAGAGACAAGCCAATGGAAGTTTCCTTCAGAGGGATTAGAAATAGGACTAAAGTTGAAGAAGAATCGGAAAGTGATTCGATCCAGTTACCGGATAGTCCTGCCAGTCTCGACCTTTCAGGATCACAAACTTTTTGAGCCACCGATGTTGCAGCTTCTTAAAAGATATATATATATATTTTATATATATATATATGTAAGCTTTTCTACTTTTTTTTTGTATGACCATGTGTGTAAATATTAAAGCACTAAGGATATGCAGTTTTTTTTCCTTAGCAACAGATAAAATGATGAATACTGTTATGAAAGCTGTACTTAAAACACTTGAAATATTGCTTTCCTAAATTTTAAGGAACATTTTGGCAGAATTTTTTTCTGCAGAAATCTATCTATATTTCATGCATAGTCTTGAATACTTCTGCAATACCATAAGACCATCTCTGCCCTGCACCTAAAAATACAGGTGGTTTTTCTCTCTTGCATGTTTTCAAAAGTGCTCTTCTCAAGGGTATCGTGTTGAAAATTTTCTCAGATTTACAGATGGAAATCATGAAAGGTTTTTCGTTAAGGATGGTCATGTGATGATGCTAAAAGATAATCTAATGCATAAAGAGTCTGTAAATTCAGAAGAGAGGAATTTATAAGTATCCTCTGCCAGGAATCTTGGATTGATTCCTTGCCAATAGCAAAAAGGAATTTAGGCGTGTATGTATGCAGGTAAACGTATGTATATGTGATGTTCCAACTTGTAAACGGGGTGACTCACCAAGCACATCTTGTATGAATTTCATGCAAATTAGGATGTAAATTTACAGCACTGAATTCTTTGACTGCTCCAGTTATTGAGCGGAGTCAAAGGTCAATTGAGGTCATCAGCGGCCAAAATACAAAAACCTCATAGTCAAGTTAAGTGAACATCTGTAGCATCGGTAAAATGTCATAGTTAGGTGGTAGGTCCCCCTCACTGAGCATTACACTTTGAACAGTTCTTTTAAGAGGTCAAATGTAAATTGGAGTCATCAGCTGCCAAAAGCCTGAAATTCTTGTCGACATATTCAGCTTCAAAATCAAAGCTGCGATTATCCTCATGCTCAGAAATGTACAAGAACTGAATGTTCTATGAAGAGGTCAAAGGTCACTTAGGGTCAAATTCTGACCACCTTGATAACTCCAAAAGTTAAGGTGGGATGCATCGCACACCTGGTATGATGGTGCCCCCACTGTGAGTTCTCCATTGCAATCATTTCCTTTTGGTGAACATAATTTGGTCAACTTCAGTTTTAGTTTGTGAAGTGGCTCAAAATTACAGATAGGTCTGAAGTAACCTTGAACAATGCATAAACAGTCAATCAGGTAAATGATATCTGCTTCAGAAGTGATAATCATGTGTTGGATGATCTTAAAACACACCTCAATTGATCCCTGACAGTTGTCACTAGTTGAGTCTCAAGGGGGTAAACAGGCTGTCTGAAAAGTTGCCTTCTTCTGTGTAGTATATATATATATATACTACATGGCTTTGGTTTTGAAAATATTTTAATGTATTGAAGGGGTAGGTTGATGGCAGAGCTGATTTGCTAACTCAGAAAAAGGTAAAAGGTAATGTCCATTTGCTCATACATATTCAACATCTATGGGTCTATATTTCACATAAAAGGAAGACTGTTCTTTCTGGATTTTAAACCATATTTGGCCATAAAACTTATGTACTGTAAAAACGTTATCAGTGACTGAATAGGTTGATGTCCAAAGAGTGAGTTAGTACATGTTTTGTGGTCTAGGGAGCTTGAATTGTCCGATCATTTCTGGTTCTCACTTAATTCTTGAACAAATGTTAACTCACTTGACTCTAGATCAGTCAGATAGTCAAGTGGGATTTTGTGCATATTATATGGCAAGAAAATCACAATTCTTTGCCCCCTGTCTAGAGAATGCTAAAACTCCTCTCTTTGGGGGGTTTGATATAGATGCAATATTTTGTTGGCACTAAGTAGACATAGTTTATTTGCAAGTTTTGGTTATTTTTTTTTACTTGTAAGCTGCAAAAGAAAATGTGAAAAATCGGCGGTGAGTTTTTTTTCACTTGTGCTTTCACTGGAAGAATAAAAAAGAAGAGCATGAGTTGAAATTGAACCAGGAACCTTGTGATGCCTATTTTTTTGTCTACCACTAGACCATTAGGTGAGATGCTACAGTTAGGTGCATTTCAAATATTTAAAGATCCAGTTGTTGGGACTTAGGTGTTTTTAAAATATATTCCCCTCCACTGAACCTTGTCAGGAATAGAGGAGACCTCTCCGCTGAACCTTGTTAGGGAGAGGGGTAGAAGCCAACTCGCTTCACCCGCTCAGGAACCTTGTCAGGTAGAGGGGTGGCAGCCAACTCGCATGCTGCTTGGGAACCTTGTCAGGGGGAGGGGTGCCGGCGAACTCCTTTTTCAGCACTCACTCACCCAGGGCTTGAACCGAGCTGCTCAGAATCATCGCAGACGGAACTACCCATTACACCATTTTGGTTCCCAATGATATAAACTTCGTTTCTTACCTTTATACTTCCACCTGCTCCAAAGAACAGAAAAGTAAAAGGCTCTGGTGGCCAGGTCTTGAACTCATGACAGTGTGTTTGTCTGTCTCTCTCAGTCCAGAGCACTAACCACTGCGCCACAGCAACTGTTGAGAAATAATGCTCGTTTCTAATATTTCAACTTCAGAATGGAAGGAGGAAATGGCAAAAGATCAAAATGCTGGTTGGTGGGGTCTCGAACTCATGACAGTGTGTTTCTCAGTCCAGAGCACTAACCACTGCGCCACAGCAACTGTTGAGAAATAATGCTCGTTTCTAATATTTCAACTTCAGAATGGAAGGAGGAAATGGCAAAAGATCAAAATGCTGGTTGGTGGGGTCTCGAACTCATGACAGTGTGTTTCTCAGTCCAGAGCACTAACCACTGCGCCACAGCAACTGTTGAGAAGTAATGCTCGTTTCTAATATTTCAACTTCAGAATGGAAGGAGGAAATGGCAAAAGATCAAAATGCTGGTTGGTGGGGTCTCGAACTCATGACAGTGTGCTTCTCAGTCCAGAGCACTAACCACTGCGCCACAGCAACTGTTGAGAAGTAATGCTCGTTTCTAATATTTCAATTTCAGCTTCAAAAATTGCAAAATAAAGTCGAGCGCCCTCTCTCGACACTTCTTTTGCTCAGTTTTCAACTTCAGAGGAACAATAGAAGCCCGAAAAACTTTTAGGGACAACAAAAGATTTGAAAACCTTTGTTCGTCGTAAAAGTTTTTCGGTTTCCTATTGTTCCTCTGAAGTTTCAAACTGAGCAAAAGAAGTGTCTCGAGAGGGCGCTCGACGCATATTGCCAGTGATACGTGATTTCAAAGCAGTCGAATCAAACCTTTGTTATTCATAAATGTTTTCCGGTTTTCTGTTGTTTTAATCGTAATTTTTTCTTCAAAAATGGAACTGCTCGATACTGTTGTTTTAACTGGGTTTTTTATATTAATAGTTTTCAACCCCAAACGCGTCGCGAAATGAGCTAAGCAGATTCAGGAAACGTTGCCTTGACCATTACTTTAGCAACTAGGCAATCAAAAGAATTTAGATCTTTTTAAAAAAAGTGTTAGTCTACCCACTTCGGTAAATGAAAATGGTTATAGTGTACCAACACCGTTGGCTAATGACATCTTCAACTGTTGTGGAAATGAAAACGCACTAACCAACACACTACTTCCCCTAACCACCCTCCTCTCCACATCGTATCAATTAATCACATATTAAATATAATCGTATACAAAAGTCTACTTGGATTATTTGCCCGTTTTTTTTCTGCAGACGCCGATGTATTCCCCCAAACTAAATTTATAAGCCATGAGATCTATAATTAAAGGGGGTTTGGTAGCATCATTGGGTCTGGGAAGTGTTATTTCCGGCGATCTGGGAGGTATATTTGCCGTTTGGAGTTTAAGACAATGACCTCTAGTACAACTACTGTTAGCAAACAAGAAAAAGTCGGTAAAGGATAAATTGTCGAAACCATACACAATCTTGAAAACCTGGATCAA
>JAIPMN010035916.1:0-10761 GCA_020650975.1 Apostichopus californicus
TTTTTGACCTGTTATCAATCATAATCTAGTTTTTTGTGGCTTGAATGTTGAAGAACATGAATGGAAGTACATGTGGTGAGAAAATTGGGTCAATTGAGGCAATTTTAGATCCCTTTAGGCCTCCCAGGAGCAGCGTAGGAAATTTATTTACCACTGAGTGAAGAGGTTTGTTTACAAGTGACGAAAACTTCCGGCTCGGATAGCAAAAAATCTACATGGTCATGATACGGAAAATTGATGCTGCCATGAAAGGCCAACTTGTCAGCTATCCGGTGATGGGTAGCGTTTAGCTAGTGAAAACTTCTATCTAGACTTAGAGACCACATTACTTTTGTGATTTAGTGTGTAAGTCAATGGGGCTTTTAATGGGCGTAAGCTACCCTAAGCATGGTACTCGCAAATTTCAATACCAGGACAGTTTCGATTTTGAGCCAGAAGAGAAAGTTTAGAATTATTGTATATTTGCAGCCTTCCCAATCGGCTCTCCGTCTCGGAATCGCTGCAATTCACCAGCGAATTGCTAAAATGTTGAGCTTCGTCGTTCTTCCTTAATGTTCACAAAATGTGTAGCTTCCCTTACACGCTTAAACCTTCAAGCATAAAAACAGCGATAAAGACTGCAACTATCCTGAAAATTCAAGTCAGTACGGGCGTCTCCTAGCATAGTCAAGAAACTTTAAGGATTCATGGCGCTTGCCAAATGCATCATGGGGGAAGTTACTAGTTTAGGAAACAACCCTTGTAACCACCCCATCCTCCTCTCTCTCTTACCGCACGGGAGCACCAGGTAATGCAAGTGTAATTCTTTTTAACTGTCGTTCTTCGTCTTCCGTTTTTTTCGTTCTTTTTTCTGCACCACGATTGCTTACATTTATGTGTGATAAACCCATAGTTTTTAATTTTCGAAAACCTGAAAAAGTAATCCTTTCTACGTGAATTTATTTTGACATAATGAAAGTTTCTCACAATCATTGTTGGACACTACCCTCCTCCTTTTCCCCTCCCCCATTTAACTCTGGGAATCTTTCGAAATCCCTGATAGATGGCGCTGTGCAATAACTAATTATGAAACATCCGTGTCTTTGAGGGACCACATTTCTTTCGTCTTTTTTACAAACTATCGTGAATTTTCTTCTATAAAATAGTAACCTATCGAAAGTCCCGTATACTGGTCTCCATACATTAATATTCTAAAAGAATTTCATTGAATTTTCAAATCAAGGATTTTAATTAGTTTTTTCAGCTGACAACAGCTTTGTCTCTAAATTTGTGATTATTGAACGGAAGTTATAGAATCTTCCTTTTTTACTAATACTGCCATTGAAATATAAAAGTTACTTCTGTTAGAATATCTCATCTGAACACGAAATGAAACAATCGTGCCTAAGAAATTGATTGTTAGTTATGCTTGAATAGTCGTCATACACAAGTTAGACGTTGGTCTATACATTCCCAGGTCCACTCAACCGTTTCTGAACATGAGGCGCTAAAAAAGGACCACACTAATAACATTACACCCGTAAGGGTTTTTAAACCAAATATTTATTTTCTTTTTCTTTTAGCCTTACCTAGTTACGTGCATCATGTAAGTGCATGATATTACTATATGCTGGAATTTTATATAGCCAAAAAGTGCGGAGTTTAAGGTAGTCGCGGGATATATCATCCTTCTAGTACCCAGCCTGTCCAGGCACTCAAGTAGATTTATCTGTACCTTACTCATGTGTTTTAGCTCTTAATTAATATGTGACAATCATATACACGTGTACTCGTAAGTATGGATGTGTACACGGTCACCTATCCGGGACCTTGTACTCATACTCATATGTGTACTAGGAACATTGTACCCATATCAGTACCAGCATACTGGTCATTGGTGATTAAAAACACGAACTTGCGTATCTTTCCTACGTGTATAATAATGCAGTTTAGTATTGTTTGTGATGATTACTGGAGTAACGATGGATTTTCTGACTGATTGTCTGTATAGGCATAGGTTTATTTTCAAGCAAACTTCAATATAACATACCTTCAAATGTAACATGACTGCACATGGGTGTGCACAAGTCGTTTTCTACAAGAAGCTTGAATATTTTATACACTTCGATTGGTTGGGTCATTACAAACAGTGGCGTGCGTGCACAAGATGGGATGGGAAGCATTGTCTCCCGTCGTCAGTCATTTTTTAAATGTTTTATTGCGTTCAGTCGAAGAAGAATGAGACAACTCTTCCGGACCCAGGACGCCCAGGGGGAGAAGAAGATCGAGCTTCAACCTCCCACAGAAATCAAACCAAGTGTTTATTCAAACATACCTGCGTTATTACCTAATAACAGACCTAATGTAAAGTTTCAATATGCCACAGAATGCACCACTTGACGTATATTTGTTACTTTCTCGAGGGAACCATCCCGCCCCTACAAGAGGTTCGGCTTAAAATATCCCAGGGTCTCACATCCCCTTAATAATTGAAAAAAACCTTGATCCGTCTGGCCCTAACATTAACGTTATACCCTTATACTAATCAGTGCAGGATTCACCCCCCCCCCCCCCAAGGATTGAACATAACTTCGGCCCAATTCTTCTATGCGAAATAGACTAGCTTACAAACATTTGCTTTATGAAAGTGTGGGTGTTATATACCAAAGAGTTAACACCTGGAACTCGCGAAGAAACCCCGTTGGCTTATCAAAGCCGCAAGCTGATCGAAGTCAGTCTCTTAGATTCATATTTAACGCCCATGATTATGAATTATCAATTGCCAACAACCCTGTAACTAGACGACATACATTAATCTTGGAGTGACTCGAACTCGGGACCTTATGATTGAAAGGCACCGGCGTTAACCACCGAGCTACAGAAGAAATCATTACTTACGGTGTGATGGTAGGCTGGTTCCAAGTGTCCATCTCCTGACAGATATCTCAATGTTTCACACGTTCCTGCTCAACTGTACCAAAATAATAGATATGGTTTATATTAATCATACTTAGAGCATAAACGTAGATGTATACAATATATAAGCTTGCAGCATAGCAACAATAACTCTTTAATTACTTGCAAAAAAAAACATGTTACATACGTACAGCGTTGTTGTTCTATTTTAGACATCATGAAACGCTACTTCACTTCGGAACGCATAATTTTAATACAAAGTTTCAAAAGATGTTGACAAATATACACGCAGTACGATTAAATGAGGGCGTCCAAGAAACAATTGAACCAGCAGAGCCGAATATAGAGATTGAACCTCTGGAATAGCTTTGGACCAAGTTTGATCATTATCTTTAGCAAAAACGTCATTTTTCAATATCTACCTACAATACCTCACTCAAATTGTATCATCAATAACTAGTGTGGTTAAGTCACAACCAAAATAGTGTAACGGTAAGAAACTTGATTCAAATAGCGAACCATGAACACACTTCATCACCGCTCTATAATGATGTAGAGGTAATACGGTTGTCTAACTATTTCTGAAATAATTAAAGGTAACTTCTCAATAACAACTTCTCTCATTAAAACTGTTAACAATGAATCTACTTCTTCACACTTTGACAATACATGTATTGCAAAAGTGTCGAAAAGAGTTTACCGTTTCCCATTTGAATAGATGTTGACCACTAATAACAACGCTTCAAGAACTTCACGCTTAAACCTGATATATGTATGTATGTATTGTAGATCCTCCTGTAAGCAGGAACTTGCGAAGATGCCATCATTGGCTTATCAAAGCCGCAAGCTGACCGAAGTCAGTCTCTTAGATTCATATTTAACGCCCATGATTATGAATTATCAATTGTCAACAACCCTGTAACTGGACGACATACATTAATCTTGGAGTGACTCGAACTCGGGACCTTATGATTGAAAGGCACCGGCGTTAACCACTGAGCTAACACTCCACGTTTTACTTATGTTTTACTAATGTTTTACTTATTAATGGAAGAGAGCAAAGACATGTTTGGATAGAACGGGGTTCGAATCAATGACCTCTGGGTTACAAACCCAGCGCTCTAACAACTGAGTTAACCAGCCAGTCAGAAGCCACAGTACAGTACATGCCGTGTAACCAGGCATCACGCCACAGTTTCATTTGATACAATCCGAGAAGCGGTAGGAAACCGATTTCCAGAGGCGTATATATTCGAATTAATACGCGGATATATTATACAGTGTTTGTCCCATATGGCTTGCCATAGTCGTGTGGCTACACAATGAATATCATATCCATTCTACTGTGAAACTGAATATTGAAAGGGGAAACACAGGAAAGGAAAATCTACACTAGTTGACTTGAATATACATACCATAATTCTGCTAGTTTCCGTGTACGTGTACAAATGAACCTTTGAACCCAACTGTGGAGCTCAATGCACAGTCGCGTACGTGTACAGTGGGCGTTGTTTATCAGTCACGCGATCAGTATTGATATGTATAGTGTTGTTCAGTGTAATAATCTGCTTTCATATTGCCACTCTCACAACTCATTTCTATTTATCGTATTTCCATAACGTCATTCTTACTACATTGGGGTAACTTCGTCCTCTTCGGGATACATCAAGGTACTATTCGTGATCATTTTCAGCTCGGGTGTGTTTTAAGTTGACGAAGAAGGATTCAAAGGATCCTTGGTTCAACATCAAGCAAGTGAATTAGAGTGGCTTTCAATGTAAGTGTTACCCTTTCTGTGTGTATTACATCAGTACACAGTTATTAGTATTATATTTGTCAATGGCTATGGTTTAGAAGGTAGCGTTATTGGGTACTCCGGTAGCGGGTATACTGTGACACATAAGCTTAAAGGCATTGAAGACTCGCCCCAAACCGCGTGCGGCCATCTGAAAAAGTTAACTTTCTGTTGCTTGCAAGTGACGTTTTGTTCGTGTCGCAACAAAATGCAGACAGTACAGTAATGAAACGTGATACCTTGTTATCTTTAGCTGGACCTGAGATGTCCATCGCTGTATCGTTTGTATACTGTACTGTATGGGTATTGACCGCAGCTGTATGTACTGACTGTACACTAGTGTCTAATTACCGACGGTAGCAAGCTGGAGTTTCTGCAATCGACGGTGGTGTTTAACACTTCTGTTACACCTCATTCGAAACTAGGTCAAATTACCGGTATTAGACGGGGTTTTTTTTTGCGTGAGTCTTGAGAAAGTTAGTCTATAGTATTAATTAACCAAGACCACCATCTTAATACACTGCTTCTAACGTTAGATATGGTTATTTCAATGTATACCCTTAAACCGTTTCTACTACAGGAAGTGTAGGTTTATAACTTCCTGATCATTCCAAGTAATATGTGTTTCATCATGGCAGATGATCTTGACAAGCTTTATATTCCTGATATAATGTTAACTAACATCATTACACTTCATAAATTGTTTACATATTTATTGTTTTGTTTTCGTACATTGTGCATGGAGAAACACAAACAATATAAAACTGTTGCCAGATAGGTTCATCAAATTTTGTGATGAACTAAGATTTCCAGCAATTATTTTAGACAATGAACTTCAATTCAGCTATGGGAATATTCTTTGACTGAATTGATATAAGCATATCAGGTTTAAGCGTGAAGTTCTTGTAGCGTTATTACTATAGCTTACATATCACTCCACAATAAAAGCATTCACTCTTAGTGAATGGTCAACCTCAATTCAGATGAAAAACTGTAGACTCCTCTTGACGCTCTTGCGATGTAGACTTACCTGTCAACTCGTAAAATACTTAGTTCATTATTGGAAATCTTAATGCGAGAACTAACATGTTTGTATCAATATTTCTTATTGTTACACTATTTTGGTTATGTACATCACAGTAGTTATTTATCATACCATTTGAATCTGTATTTGAGGTACATTTAAACAAATGATTTCTACTAAATATAATCTAATTTGACTGTACATAGTTCAACACATTAATTCTCCCAAAGTTTCAATCACTTCTGGGATGCACTTATTTTATGCTGTATATTTCTCAACATCAATGAAACCTTGTATCCAAATTGTGTATCCTTTTGAACATGTCTACTAGAACAACAACGCTGTGCGTATGTTAGACATATATATATATATATATAGTTTTCAAATCAGTATATGTTGAAGGTGCAATACTGCTTACTTATACGAAAGATAGAAACATTTTGCACTTGTGTTATATGATTAGTATGAACCTTTAATTTAGTATTATTATTTCGGTTTAGTTGAGCAGGATCGTTCGAAGTTTTGAGATATCTGTCAGAAGATGGACAATAAGATCTGGCCCTACATCACACCGTAAGTGATACCCTATTTAGTAACCCGCCTTAAATCAATTGCCTTAAATGTGACCCGAATCCTACTTTACCGTCTTAAGTTCCCCATCTGTTTAGACTGAAGGTTACACCCATCTCCCACTAAACGAATGCTTCATTCTAATATGTCATGAATATATTATAATATAGTTTATATAATATATCATGAATATATGTTCCTTTCATCGATGCTACGGTTAATTTCTTCCTCGGTTCTTTTTTCATAAAATTGGCGGAGGCATAATGAATTTGGTTGATGGTGATGTCGTTATTTGTGCGGGTGCGTCTGAGTGTATGCGACACTGTTTGTAAACACAATAACTCAAAAAGTATATGATGGCCTAAATATATGCATTGTATATGGATTTGTCTTCAAGTTAGTAAAATAACCCAATTGAAATTGGTGGATGCAAATGGACATACGACGTCAACTGATGTCAAAGTCTGAAAACTTTATAAACAAGATAACTCAAGAAGGAAGGACAACGTCGTTAAACTTCATAGCCATAAGCCAAGCTCGGATGGACTTAATACTTGGTGTGTGTACTTGCTTTAATGAGGACAATAATATGTTGTTTTATATGGAGATTAAAGATCACTTGAGTTCAACACAGGTTACATTCTGAAATCCTTGAAAATACTCTAAATTAAAGCTTAGATGATATTCATACGTCGTATGTGAATCCATCTTAGCTAGTTCAAGAAACGTATTATGTTCTAATGAGGTCCAAATAATAAAACCTTGTAATAATAATAATAATAATAATAATAATAATAACGCATAATTTTGATATAAACATAGCTCAAAAATTAAAACTTCATACGTTGTAAGTCACTTTACCTTAGTGAGTACAAAGAAAGCATTTTTTTATGTTGAGTTCAAAGCTCATGAGAGGTCAATAGTGGTCAAAGTCTGATAATGTTGTTATGACGATGCCTCAAATATTGACACTTGAATAGGCTGAATGTGTGGTAGAGAGATCCATATTAGTGAGTACAAGAATCATTCTGTATTTATAGTGGAGGTCAACGATCTTTTAAGGTTAACGGTGATGGAAGTCTGAGAATCATGTAAACACCATCACTCCAGAGGTGCAACCTAAATGAACTTCATAATTTCACCTGGGTCAGTACAAATATATTGCTTTTTGGTTCCTTGCTTTAGCAAAAGGAACCTATGTAGTCAGGTTGGCGTGTGTGTGTGTGTGTGTATGTATGTATGTGTGTCTGTGTGTGCGTCTGTGACACTTGCTTGGGTACACTGTAACTCAACAAGGGAAAGCTGGACTTAACTCAAACTTGGTACATAGATCCGCCATAGTGAGAAAGTGTGCCCTATTGTTTTTGGTGCCTGTGAAGGTCACCAAAGGTCAGTTAGAGGCCAAAAACCCAAAATATTAAAACTGCAATAACTCCCAGTGCCAATGTGCGACAAGGATATTTTGGGACAAGTTATGAACTGGTTAGGAGAACATTTTGAAATTTAACATTCATGTGATCCGAGGTCACCAAAGGTCAATTAATGTTAAAAAACAAGTATTTTCGCGATAACTTGAGAACGAATTGTCCGTTAGGGTTGGGAGTTTCTTCAATGTAATCCAATTGTCGACCCGCATCTGGGTGACCCTTGACCTCAATTTGACCTCTGGTAACCTTTAAGTTTTTGGGGGATTTTTACAGTTTCGATGCTATTTTCAGATGTCAAAGGTACCTTCTGATCATAAATGTCAATAGGTTGACCCCGTGTGACCTCTGCGTGTGAAGTTATAATGGGGTCAAAGTTTTCGGTCGGAGTCAGGATGGCTGTACAGACTTGTCGTGTTGATCTTTGGAATCAGGAGATCAAACTACATCTGAAACTAAGGTCAAAAGGTCAAAGGTCACATTAGAAAAAATGTGCTTATTTTGGGAGAAAACGGGCGAAAAAGAAAATGTTTGGTTTTGATGCTAGATTTGGATATCAAAGGTACCTTCCGATCAAATATGTCAATGGGTTGACACCCCGGTGAGCTTTGTGTGTGAAGTTATACAAGGTCAAAGTTAATTTTCAGACATTTAATGCAATAACCCCCAGTGCCAAGGTGTTACACGGTTGATATTTTGGGACAAGTTGCAAATGGTATAGGGGAATATTTTCTAACTTAACGGTCATGTTATCCGAGGTCACCAAAGGTCAATTAATGTTAAAAAACTAGTATTTTGGGCGAGAAAATGGGCAAAGAAAAAAATGTCTGAATTTTTATAGTTTTGATGCTATATTCACGTCTCACCGATCAAAAATGTCAATGAGTTGACCCCAGGTGACCTTTGTGTGTGAAGTTATACAAGGTCAAAGTTAATTTTCAGACATTTAATGCAATAACTCCCAGTGCCAAAGTGTGACACGGTTGATATTTTGGGACAAGTTGTGAACTGGTTAGGGGAACATTTTCAAACTTAACGTTCATGTGATCCAAGGTCACCAAAGGTCAATTAATGTTAAAAAACGAGTATTTTTGCGATAACTTGAAAACGATTTGTCCGTTAGGGTTGGGAGTTGCTTCAATATAATCCAAATGTCGACTCGCATCTGGCTGACCCTTGACCTCAATTTGACCTCTGGTGACCTTTAAGTTTTTTGGGGATTTTTACAGTTTCGATGCTATTTTCAGATGTCAAAGGTACCTTCTGATCATAAATGTCAATGGTTTGACACCCGGGTGAGCTTTGTGTGTGAAGTTATACAAGGTCAAAGTTCATTTCCAGACATTTAGTGCCATAACTCCCAGTGCCAAGGTGTGACATGGTTTATATTTTGGGACAAGTTGCAAATGGTATAGGGGAATATTTTCAAACTTAACGGTCATGTTATCCAAGGTCACCAAAGGTCAATTAATGTTAAAAAACTAATATTTTGGGGGGAGAAAATGGGCAAAGAAAAAATGTTTGAATTTTTATAGTTCTGATGCTATATGCACGTCTCACCGATCAAAAATGTCAATGGGTTAACCCCAGGTGACCTTTGTGTGTGAAGTTATATGAGGTCAAAGTTAATTTTCAGACATTTAATGCAATAACTCCCAGTGCCAAGGTGTGACACGGTTGATATTTTAAGACAAGTTGCAAATGGTATAGGGGAATATTTTCAAACTTAACGGTCATGTGATCCGAGGTCACCAAAGGTCAATTAATGTTAAAAAACAAGTATTTTTGCGATAACTTGAGAACGCATTGTCCGTAAGGGTTGGGAGTTGCTTCAACGTAATCCAATTGTCGACCCCCATCTGAGTGACCCTTGACCTCAACTTGACCTCTGGTGACCTTTAAGTGTTTTGGGGATATTTACAGTTTTGATGCTATTTTCAGATGTCAAAGGTACCTTCTGATCATAAATGTCAATGGGTTGACCCCCGGGTGACCTTTGTGTGTGAAGCTATGCAAGTTCAAAGTTAATGTTTAGACATTTAATTCAATTAACTCCCAGTGCCATGGTCTGACACGATTGATATTTTGGGACAAGTTGTGAATGGGGTGGTGGAACATTTTCAAACTTAACGGTCATATGATCTGAGGTCACCAATGTTATCATATCTGTTGACCCGCTTGTAGGTGACCTTATATTTCTTACATTTCGACGCCATATGCAGATCTCAAAAGTGCCTTCCGATCAAAACTCTGATCACAATTTGTGATCACAAAAGTGTTGGCTATAGTGTTGGTTACTTTATGGGTACATGTAGGACCACAATTACTTGGACTATTTGAGCCCAATCTTGCTATGATAATATTATGTGTATTGTCATATACCCCTACGCAAGGAACCTCAGTGCCCTTGGGCTCTTGTTGTATTAAAAGGGTTACAATATCTGCCATCGGAATAATCCTTAAAATATTAAAAGGTAATAAAACTCACAGTATCATAAGTTGACACCGAAACTCTCACTACTATTCCCTAATTTCATCTAATGACCCCCTTACAATTGTGTGTGCAATAACCCAGAGTCTTTTGCGATAATTGCCTGTACTGTGTGCATTTATACAGATACATGCCACTTGTAAGTGAAACTATTGTTCTCACCCACCCCCCCTCCCCCTCCCCCAGGAAGTAACACAATACACCAGAGAATAGGACTTGTGACTAGGCAGCAGTGTGTTGGAGATTAAAGGTCATCAAAGGGCATAAAATTTAAGCATGGCTGAAAATGTGTTCAAAGTTTTCTACAGTACTTTTCTAGAGGCCCTGATCCTCCTAGTTATCCCCAGCCAATTAAGGAGGAATTAAAATTGATAATTAAATGTCTCCATTTGGGATAAGCAGTATTACAATGGCAGTAAAATGCTTTTGAAAGTTTGAGCATGGGTGACCATTCTCTGCCTTTTCTAGCATATTTAAGGGCAGTACTGATGACCGTAAAAGGATGACTTTAAGTAGAATTTTACTTTGTTATGTCATAGTTCAAGCAAAATGAAAAATATGA
>JAIPMN010035917.1:0-10764 GCA_020650975.1 Apostichopus californicus
ACACTTCTCCCACCATATCAAGTATATTTTCAGGTGATTTATACCAATAGATATAGTTTTGGGGTGTTTTAAGGCTTAGGTGTCCGGAATTGGAAGTGTCCATGCTACTTTATAAATACAAGAAAATGCATAGCCTAGAGAGTTGACTGATATTTTAATCAGCTTATGGTAACAGAGAAAGGAGATAACTACAGACAATGACACCTGGCATTATGACAAGCACCTGAACTTATAATTAATATTAGAAAATTTGTCACATTTTGACTACTTTTGCAGCAAAAGGGCTAACATAGATTAGGCTATTGGATACGTATTACTGTTGGCCTTTAGCCTAACATGGTATGTGCAACAGTTTAAGTTCTCGGTTCGTGTCATGATAAGGTATACTTACTAACTTACGTCAAGCCGGCTACAGATTTAGGGTACGCCTAGTGCGCAATTGAGCATGCCCCAAAATATATAAAGAAATAATACATTTTCAACAGCAGATTGCACAAAGTAACCTTATTTGACATGTTTCTTCAACCGTTTTACCAACGAAGACACCATCGTCTTTAACGTTAGTTGATTATTGTTCGCGCAACTGTGCATCTGATCAATGAGCTACCACAGGAGGGAGGGAACATAGAACTTAAAAATTTCCTATATCTACGCTCACTTTCATACACCAGTGTAATACAGGGAGCGTGCAGTTGTAAAAGTTGGTCTGACGTTTCGATCCTAGCAGATCTTCTTCAGAGGCTAAATGACAACTAACAGTAACAGAAGGGACAAATACACTCACGGAATACAGACAGGTTAATGAGCATGGTGAACACAAAGAGATGTAAGAGGATTAGTAGGGATGGAGAGAAGAAAGAAAGAAAGAAACCAACAGGGCAAGACGAGAGAGGTAGAAGATAAAGAGAGGATTAAGGGAAGAGGGTAGGGAATAAACTAGAGAAAGACAGAGACAGAAAGGTGTCGAGAAAAAAGGGTGGAAGAGAGGTACGAGAAGAGATGTGACAAGGGGGGGGGGGGGACAAGGGGAGATGGAGGGGCGGACAGAAAAAGAGTTAGTCATGTCGTTCCTAAATGTTGAGCAAATGAGTTTGAATGATGCGAAGGCGTTGTATCCACAGTCTCTGCTTATTCGTACTAGGTCAGGACGGCTACCTAAGGATTCAGTCCCTTGTAGAGTCCTGTCATAAATGGTATAGTTGGGAAGGTTAAAGTGTTCTCCAACCGGGGTCTCGGTCCTCATGGTGTTGATTTTGGATATGTGACCATATAACCGCTTCTTGAGGGTGGTTTTGGTTTCGCCAACATACTGGATGCCGCAAACTCTACAATCAGATCAGATATCGAAGTTAGAATGGGTAAATAAGGGCGGGGTGCATGAGAGGCAATGGTCTGTCTCCAGTGATGATGGATACACCCCTGCCAGAAGTTACGACGATCGCGTGGTTTCATGGCGTTGGCGTACAGTAGTATATGACGTTAAGGCTTAATGACGCCATTTCATAAATATTCAACAGGTATCAAAGTAACCCCATAACACACCACCCACACACACGTCCAGCTACACACATTCGTATGCAATAAAGCACATTTAACTCTCTGAATAGTTTATGATTTTAAGAACCAATCCTACCGAAAATATACGAAATTCCAATGCACATTTCATTTTAAAGGTTGTGGCCTCTTTCTTCGTTATGTGAAATAAAATTCGAAGAGTCTGTGCAATTCTATGAATTTTTAAGAACCAATCCTTCTACTAATATACCATATTCAACGTGAAAGTTGTGTTGTGAGTATTCAGTTATGTGTCAGTTGTGCTTCAGTACAAATATTCATATGCAATTAAGCACATTTGACATTATAAAACTTGTTGGCTTTCTCTTATGTTATGTGAAATGAAACTTTAATAATTTTAAAAACCAATCCTATACAGTAAAATATATACCATACTCAATGCTGAAAGGTATGTTGTGAGTATTCAGTTGTGCTTTGGTACACATTTTAGTATATTTAAAAACGTTTATATTTTACTTCATACTAATAAATCTATGTTGAGTTACCTCATTGAAAGTAATGTATTCCTTCTCAGAAGGCAATTTTGTCATTCCCCGAGATTCCTTCCCCATTCAAAGTTAATTTTCACTGATCCTAAGAGATCAGACGGCCAGCATATAATAATATACAAGTGCCACAGTGTTCAAATGGATGTGATTCATATAATTTATCACAGAAATATTTGTGATGAAGAACTCCCTCAAACATATATGACACTTTGAATCAGTGTTAAAAAATACAGGTGTTGCCTTTTCGCAGATTTAATCTCTTTCAGACTTAAGTTTTCAAACTAATTTTGAGATCTTAAAGATTTGTACATAGTTTCCCCTAGAACTTAAGCTTACGAATTCATAAATTCCATTCGGTTGGCATGGGAACCGTCACGCAAGCATGTGTAGGCATCGTGTTTTATCTTTTTGTCTAGTCATTGCCGGACGCTGTAATCCGCAGTCCCCCTCACAATTTTGCAAGGTCGGTAAGAGTGACTCCATAGTTTTCCCTCTCGGGTAACCAAAGATGGAATGTACTTTGCTAGTAATACCCAGTATATGTAGGTTTGGTATATAGGCCTAATTGCCTGAATTATTTCATAAGTTACAATATATATCAAAACATTGCATATTTCATACTGGCGCTATTTCCCCTTCATGGTATATTTACGTATTGGTATATTGACTTAAGTAAAATCATTGAGACCATTTGTAAATGTCATCTCTTCTATTACTATGGCAGAGAAGAAAATCTTACAACTTTTCAGCTCATATCTATTCGAACATGAGTAAATGAACGGTGTAGTCTTCGTCCTCTTACACAGTCAACCAATGTCGGGAAACGGTCCTAAATGGACTGATTTTTGTGTGTGCATGTTTTCAGTCGACATCATTCTTTTAATACTTGGATATTAAAGAGGATGAAATAACTTACTGATGGTCTAAAAATCGGGTGGATTTAGAAATTTCTGGGTAAAACTGTGCGGTAAATCAATAGCGCTAGTTTTGGGTTGTAGCAACCGATTTAGTCAATCAAATTGTTTGACATACTTATAATGCAATTTAGCCTTTGTCCATACGTTTACCAGAATATGACCTCGTCTTCTGATTCGACTAGTGGTAGCAACTATGACCGTTACACGTTGATAATATGACACCCAACCACCAACCCACTAGATCATGTCTCCCTGAAACGGCCGAGGGCTTCAATAATATTCCTGAGGTAGTTTTGAGATAACCATGATGATTTCGGTTAACTTTCGTTCATGAACTTATAGGGGCTTCAATCAAACAATACACTATAGGCAATGGTAGGCGGAGGGTGTTGGGGGGGGGGGGTATTTGACGGAAAAACGAAATAATATGACTGAATTTATGCAGGTATATGTAAGAAAGAAATACGTCACTCGGAATAAATGGTCAAACTTGCAATAACCATTTTTACTTGAAAAGTTGTCAAGTAATTCGAATAAACTGATGAGAATTCTCACCTTTAAAGGTCAATTAAGTTGGACTTCTCGCGAATCGCAGGTTTGTGATTTTCGTAGTGATGATCGAGGAACACTATGACCTTAGTATCAACAAGTCTAAGGGCCTTATTATGTTAGATCGGTTAATTAAACAAGGAAGGTATCGACAAAAGAAACGTTTGACTCAATAGGACTGACGCCCCCCCCCCCACCCCTGTGGAACATTTAGTATGATTGATTCATTGACAAATGTGTGAAGCTTTAATTTCAAAGAAGTTTTAGTTGCGGTTTCCGTCCGACGAAAATGTTTGCAAAATGAACATGCGTAGTAGGCCTATTATATTTGTTTAAAAGATAAACCAGTTGTTTTACCGTGTGCGTCTAACTATGGAGCATACCTAGATTGCCGATACAATAATGTGTTGTCCATGGATTGGTATTGCTAAATGAGTTGGCCGCGGCAGCTCACTGGGTTGCCGTGTGAAAGTGTATATAATCTCCCCACTGAGTATTTTAACCGGGTGGGGATATTATCATTAATGAATAAAGTTTTGCTTTAGGCAATTAACTTTCTCTTCACCGTATAGTGACGTTACCAGTCATCCCATCTGAGGAGGGTAGTGTGGGGGGAGGGGGGCTAGGTGAAGGGCCAGGAGTTTGGACATGGCGGTAAAGTTCTAAAATAACATATATTACAATTCCACAGTTTATGTCACGAAGTCTATAGCAATGCCCAGAATGGCGAAACCTTATAAACATACAAGTTGGCAATTGTATTGCAAGTTTAAGTTAACTGATATTTGAGTACGTTTGTTACAAATTGCAAGATTTCCTTTTTGAAATTCTATACTTTGAACACCGTGCCAGTGAACCCTTTTTAATTCCGTTATCCCCCATCCCTCATGCCTCATCCCTCATCCCTTATCCATATCCCGTTTCTCCTATCCCCCATCCCCATCCCATTAATATTATATATAAGTGTGTGTGTGCTTAATGATACAACATTCAGTCTTTCTTGGATGAATAATTAGTTTTTGAACTTATGAACTTATATGTGCGACCTGCGTTCTTTTTAATGCATTCTCCCGCGTAATATATATAGTGCAAAAACAGTGTCTACAAAAGTAACATTTAGTTGGACTGTACGAATACGGTCAACATATTTATTAATCCGTCTTCTGTACATATAGCTTTAAAAGAATATTTGAATCATAAAAATTTTAAATGAATTGCAAATTATTATAATTATACAATTAAGTTTTAAAATCTGGATAAAAAAGCAGAACAAAAAATTTAAAATTAACGTGCACCCTGTAAGGAAAAGCCCACGATTTGGCACTGATATAGAAACGTATTTAATATACACCGGGCCTAGCAGAACGTCTTAATAGTCGGGTACAGTATGGTCACTAACACCGCATAGCCACAATTTGTGAACTGCTTCGTATTGGCTCTTAAACTGTTTGCCTTATAACTATGAAAACGTTTGGAACGTGATGCTTCAGAGACCCATACACCGTTTTGACATGATTGTGGGAGTCGGGGGGGGGGGGGGAGGGAGGGAGGATCACACAATGATGTGCGCTGGTGTAGATATTGTCGCATACAGTAGCAATCATTGCTGTTAACACAATTTGTAGCCTCCACTACCCCCCCCCCTCCACCCCTTCACACGCACTACTGAAGATTAAGATCAGTGTCTATGCTCGTTTATAATGCGAATATTGTGACTCTCTTAAGACTTTAATCATCTCTTATGACGACAACATTTCAACATTTTGGCAAAATTAGTTTGAAATCAGGCGTTCTTTCTTAAAGCGAGAGAACTAACACTACAAACGCAGCTGTGTTGCGTTTGCTTTTAAGGGAACACTTTTTCCGCGTCTGTAATGCACGTTTCTCTAAGATAATTGTTAGAGTCTGCCATAAATTCTCCTCTTTTAGCTTCAATTCCTGCATTCAAGCTTTCGCTATTCCAAGATGATCCTGGCCAGACGGACGACAAATTTGCCTTACGAATTGCTCCCAAAGATGAATGGGAATAATGCACCGCCCATGGAAGCTTAGACATACCAGTCGGGGTGGCCCTATAACCTAGCGACCGTTCACAGCTAAAGGGAGTTTTGAAAATGTCTCTGGCCTCCATTACGACCCTCATGGTCTTTATCTTCCTGTCTTTGAATAACTTTTGCAATACGTGCATATCAGAAACGTGAAATTTGCCATTGACAGAGAAGATCTCGGGACTCTCTTTCCATTGGATATCAGCCATCAATCTCGCAACGCGTGTATACTCTGAACTATTTGCCGAGACGAGGCAAGGTGTGAATAGCTGATACGCAGTGAATTCGCCACGGTTGAATGGTTTGGTACATTTAGGTAAATGAAATGGTAAAACATCGTAATCAGACATCCATCCGCCGCCTACTGCTGCCATGGCAACGTGTCTCAAGAAACAAGACAGTTCATACTCTGCTACATTTGTCGTTGGTAATCGTTCAAACCTGGTGCGTAGAGACATATATTCCGGATGTTTCCGAGCGTCGTCCTCCGATATCACCCGAGGACGCCAACCAGCGTCCGACCACGCAGATTTCCACGCTTTAAGAGTGACTCCCGCTGCGCTGAGTTCATCGACGACTGTACCTTTCTTTGGTTGATAATACGTGTAGACAACACACTCGCTTTCCTCTTGCACTAATTTAGGTAAATTCCTTTTGTTTGTTGAATCGCTCTCTTTCTCCCGTTTTGCATTGTTCATACCCAATCCTAATTTCACAGCACAACTTTTGTAACGTTGGCTTAATTGGTAGCTTTGAACATTCAATGGTGGATATTTGTCAACTTCAGTTAAATTGGTTGAATACCCGAGCACACAAAAGTCCATAGCGTATAACTCGATCATTTTCTGCCACGTCTTGGGCGTGTACATCTCGCGACAACTTTTATGTTTACTCGATAATTTATGAGTCTGTCTAAGAGAACTCACGTCAGTGTTTGTCCGTCTACCGAGCTCGTTGATACTCCCATTCCAATTTTCAAACACTAGTACTTGATTCAAAGCGAGGTTACCATTGTCGTCAAACATCATACCGACCTGTGTTTGAAGATGAACCTGGTTATTAACGCGAACTTGTCCCCCGGGATACAGAGTCGTTTCGACAAACCAATCAAAAGATGACTTTGATGCTTCGCTCATGAATTTTTGTGTCCAAAGGGCGTCACCATGATTTCCCAAGTTTTGAGAATAGTAACTCCATGTCGATATTAATCGAGAACATGGGTGGCGGATCATGCAAAATTTATGGTAACTCCGGAAGAATTCCTGGTCGAAGGCCTTTATCTTAGCATGACCACCAAGGTACACACCTCCGAGTGCTCTCCGTCTGTCGTCGAAAAGAAATGAGGTTTCTAGAGATGTTCCTCCAGCTTTTGGAATGTGTATAAAAAGTAACTTACGTTCGTCTGATAAAGGCGCGTATTTTGGCTGCTTCACGAGATCGCGACGTAACTCATTGCTATGGGGATTGCTATGGGGATTGCTATGGGGATTGCTATGGGGATTGCTATGGGGATTGCTATGGGGATTGCTATTGGGCTTGCTATGGGGATTGCTATGGGGCTTGCTATGGGGATTGCTATTGGGCTTGCTATGGGGATTGCTATGGGGCTTGCTATGGGGATTGCTATGGGGAATACATGTCATCTCCTTTCTCAATCTCATCCAACCTTCGGCACATCGCCAGTTACCATCTTGCTTTTCACTTCTGCAAACTTGCATTAACGGTGAGCCGTTTTCATCTCGACTCACGACCTCAAAAGGCCAACCGTCTGGGCAACCGGTCATAAGTTGGACGACATCGGCTGACCGCTTCGTTTCCTTAACTGCGCCATCTAAAGAGGTGGGTATAAAGATAGAGATAAAACGTTGACAGATGAAAAATATCAGATTTTATCCATTGATATCCTCTCGTGACGTTACTGAGAGCGTCAGTTCAAATATGATAGACAGCACTCTTTTGGTCAGGTATGATCAAGATAGTAGACGTGATATCACTAACAAAATCGGAGCATGTTTTTTATTCAATGTACATATTATCGGTATTTCACGAGGTAGAAATGTTAACGTTGAAAAACTCCTTTAAACGATCGCACAATGTTTGTTATATTTGGGAGATATCATAATATACTTCAAGTCATAACATAACATCACACTGCCACTTTACATTTTCAGGTACAGAGGCAACAGTGTTAGCAGTATAAGCACAAAGAAAATGTACGTTTTCTGCACTGTCTGTATTGCCTTTGGAAGGCAAGTGATATCAGACCAGATCATAAGCTCTTAGTGGAAGTTTCACGCCGTTTCACTGGAAATAATATTTTTCTCAGCATAAAAAGAGTGAAATTATAAACATTATGACCTGGAAGATCTCAGTAAAAATTGGGCATATCCTGCTTATGATGAAGTTCTTAGTCATGTCTGAAAGGTAAATTGCACATCATATTTCTCTTTGTGTTCACCATGCTCATTAACCTGTCTGTATTCTGTGCGTGTTTTTGTCCCTTCTGTTACTGTTACTTATCATTGAGCCTTTGAAGAAGATCTTGCTAGGATCGAAACGTCAGGCCAACTTACTTTTACACATATTTCATGGGTGATTTCAACTTCGACCTTTCCATGAATGGGTTGAATAACTCGACAGATGCTCGTTATTTCATTGATATATCTTCATCTTATTGTTTTCGACCATTAATTGATAAAAGCAACTAGAATAACATATACTACTTCGTCTTTCATTGATAAAATATTTTCGAATTCTATTAAGTTGAAGTTAAAATTGAATATGTTGATAAGTGTAGAAATAAAAAGATAAGTGATGCAAACTTTCGTCCCGTCACAACTGAAAATATTCAAAATTGTTATCATAATCTCTCTCAAGTTGATTGGAAAAATTATCGATGGTATGACCAATTGTCAAATTCCTTATCGTTTTTTTCACCAAAACCATTTTCTTCTTTTATCAGAAATGCTTTCCAAAAACGATAAAGAACAAAAACAAAATCAAATTGCAGGAAATATTGTTGCACATTTGCATGGAATCATGGAATCCTGTCGAACTAAAAACCAATTATTCAGGAAATTTAAGAGAAGTCCAACTGTTGAAAATAAGTTTCATTATGTTCATTTCAAAATACATTAAAGTTATTCGCAGTGCCAAGTGCAATACTTCCAACAGTGAATTCCAAGAAAGTAATTTAAGAAATACATTTACCAAGAAAAAGTCAACGAAAAGGAGTCAAAACTGCGAAAGTACTGATTCACAATTTATATCAAATTTGTTCGATTCTTATTTTGTGGATATTGGGCCTTCATAAATACTTTATGTGTACAAATTTCCATAAATGGTATGCCAATATCTGTTTTTCAAACAATGCCAAATTTCTGGGTGCAACTATTGTTGATTGTTTGTCATGGAGCACATATATTGATTTAATTACGAATAAAGTTGTAAAGGGTGTTTGGTTTGATCACTAGATTAAAAGACTTTCTGCCTGATCACATTCTATATATATTGTATTATGTGCTAATCACAAACCTAACCTCAAATACCGTTGTATAATCTGGGGCAATACTTTTAAAAGTAAGCTTCAATAAATTATGTGTTTTGCCAAAAAAAAAAGTTGTTAGATTCTTAACTAATTCTTTAAGGTTTGCCCACACCGGTCCCTAATTTAAACAAAGTAAAAACTCTTCCTATCTTTGATATCATTCATTTTCATGTCCTCTACTTTTGTTAATTTCTTTAAAAGAAACTCTTCTATTCACAACTATATACAATACAAGACCTGCTGCTCAACTTAGACCCCCATTGTTTCGCTTCACTGAATTAAGTCAGTACCACTTGAAATATCAAGGCGTCAAGATTCCCTACCACCATCTCTCAAATTCTGCACCAACATAGTGTCCTTCAAATCCAAACTTAAGAACTTTTTGTTAGATCAATTTCTAACTCTTCCCAATTAGAACATTCCCTTTGTTGATAATCTGTATTGTTAGTGGTAAGCCTATTGGTTGTCATTGTCGTTATTTAACCTTTTCTTTCCTTTTGTTGTTGTTGTTGTTGTTTTGCTTATTACGTCCAATCCTACCATCTATATAGTTTAAATCTGTACCTGGGGAACTTTTGACACAAGCTTTCAGTGGCTTTCTTAATGCTCTCCTCTTTCTTTTCAACTTAGTAGCAGAATATATTTATGCAGTTTGTCTATTTCTTAGTTTAGTGTTTCATTATATATTTGCTAATGAAAATTTGCTTTTTGTGAATATAACTTGAAGTTACTGTACACATTTAAAAAAAGGACTAAATAATGCTGGGGAAAAAATTGTCAATGCGGCTCTTTATGGTTTAAACAGAGGGCGCTGTCCTATCTACGACTCAGGGTCCTTACAGAGCTGTGTATCTCTATATAGATCGCCAAAAAAATCACGTGCAATATAATGTATGTATGCAGCATTAATGTTGTCCTACATCTAGACATTATAGTTTTTTTTTTATATATATCTGACGATTGTTCATTTATTTCGCAGGTTACACGGTGTTGTTAGGGGATTTGAATGATGATTGTATTCTGGACAATGTTGTAGGAATCCCACGTTCACCTAATATGTTTGGTGAGGTAAGACTAATTTTTTACGTTGATTGCCCTAACCTGTTTCTTCCTATGCGTGCATGTAGAGTACAGAATATCTACTGCGCATGTGTCCCCCTCCCCTTTGGAAACTTTTTGCATTTCCAGGTGGCCTCAGATGCAATTTGGTGCAATATAGCACACTTCAACACCCACTCCATTTTGTAAATAATTTTGCATTTTCACCTGGACTTAGATGCAATTTGGTGCTCCAAATGAGATTTTTTTTCTCATTTGGAAATGAAAAAGGGGTTTTCTGACTTGCGAAGCGGGGGCGGAATGATACTTCCGCCCCCCCATATTTTTCACTGGGGGGCTGGAGCCCCCCAGCCCCCCCGGTTCCTACGCCCTTGCCATTAGGTGTCAGTCCTTCAGATGACATTACAAACCCTTGATGGAAAGGCTCTCTATAGCTCCTAATGTAATGTTTTCAGGCATTACAACTTTGTCTAGGGGAAAAAAACTGAGGTTTGTTGTCATCCAAAGGTGCTTTGCAGTTCCATATCCAGACATTAAATGAATATGTTTTGGTTGCGCAAGTATAATTTATAAACCAGTGG
>JAIPMN010035922.1:3762-15754 GCA_020650975.1 Apostichopus californicus
AAAGCACCCCTACAGACCATTCTAATTTCTCGCCCCCCCCCCCCTCTGACCAATACCCCTAGCTCTGCCACTGGGAGTATATATACTGTACTCCTTTCTTTCACTCTGTTTGCATGGTACTGTACTGTACTAGTACTCTAAGAACATATTTGTTTTTATCCTGTTTATAATATCCCAGGATATTCATATCCTCGAATCATCCTGTGTCCTGTTTAAGTCTTCAAGTAATTGATCAGCTTTTTAGAGCATGGATGTGACAGACATGACTGACATAATTCTACACAAACTTGCCAGTTGAATAATCCATCTCGTGAAAGACCGCAAAGTACTTGTTCGGACGACAATCTGGTCGATATTCTACAGAACATGCAGAAGATGAGCAAGCATGGTTGTGTTTTTTTGAGAATCAAAGAAAGTGGAACACATCTGCACAGTACTAGGCAGTCTATGATGGCATATATGCACATGTTTGTTCTTTGAAACCTTTACTTTCCCATTTAATATTTATATCTTAAGTTGTTATCGACTTGTCCTTGAATTTTAATAAAATGCGAATATTTGCTTTTAAGCTAGTACTATTCATGTCTCCATCGAGAATGCAATTTTCTGCCGGAACATTGCTTTCTTTTGTGGATAAATTGATTACAAATTACATTCCGTTTTGATAATTCTAAATCCCTGTTTGGAAAGTGATTACCATGAACCGAACATTGTCCATTGAAACCTAAAAATGATTAGACTCTCAGAATTCATGTCTTTTCGATGAATCACTCTGGCAGTAAGGATTTGGTTTTCACAACTATTAAGAGTAAAGCAGAAGATAACATTTTTACAGTAATTTGTTTAAGTGAGTACTGCATTTAAGAGGTAAGCATCAGGGAATAACTTGAAGTTTGTCTCTTAAAAAATATTTCTATCATGCCTGTGTACAAGACTGCTATCATCTTTGAATTTTGAAATGCAATTTGCCCATATGATATGCCCAGCTATCAGCATATTTGCGATGCGATAACTGGATAAACTGCTTCTTTTGCACATATGATCACTGAAAGATTCCTTTAAACAACAATTTTTCTACATAATGATATATAAAGTGTTTTGACAGATTTACGTCGCTTCTCTCTTATCTGTCGCCAATCTACAATTGCAATCTCTTATCCACCTTCTCAGAGAACATGACATGAAAACGAATTTAGCACTGTGCCCCCCTCCCTTTATCCCACTTCTGGGACACCGCCCGTGCACTTTCTCCTTCTCCCCACTTTGCCCTACCCACTTTCACCTCTCACTCTCTTGTGACAGAAGTTGGATAGTATTCAGTATTGAATTCGCTTACCTGTCTCCTCACAACCTTAGCACTGTAACACAACACAACGTGAGCCGCCTGTTTCCTATCAGACACTTAACAGGCCAAGGCGGCATTTGGTAGAGCAGTGTTGCGAGCCCGAGGTGAAGCTCGTCACTCGTAAATATCCAAACCAGTAAGTTTTGGGAAGTACAGCAGTGTATACCTAAAAGACCCTACATATACAGTACTGTATATACACACAGTATCATTAACCAAAATTTACTGGCAGTATGTGGATGTTCAACTTGAGAAAATTTATTCGAAAGTTTAGGTGTAAATTACATTTAAAACTGCTAACAGAAAAGTTACCTATCAAATTATCAATCCTAGAAATGGACTTGAGTGTCCATTATGATGTAGGTGTTTTATCATTTCAGGCTGATCTGTTGGGTAATTTCAAAGCTTTGTATATAGTATGGAAAGAAATAATTTCAAACTAGCGGATCGAACAGAATTGTCTGCGATGTAAACTTTGAACAAACTTTAGACTATAAGTAAGAAATAATCAAAATCAAATGTTCAATTAAGTACTAACCTGTAGTCGCCAGAGCACAGAGCTGTTAAAATGATTTATGACAGATAATTTGGATAGGTACAAGTATGTTAAATATGAAAATTTATTGGGAATTATATCGTACAGACTTTCTTACATAGTTTAATACCATTTTGTTTGCCAGCTGCGACTGTCTAAATCTTTTAGATGATATCTGCCAGATTTAATTTGGAGAGTGCATTCGCCATCGACAGAATATTACAATTCTCATATAGTACAATGACGTTAGCAATTGTTAATTCACAGTCGTAGACTGCCGAATGCACATTATATATTATCACCATGGAAACTTGTACAGTATTACCCGACCATGATAGGACAACACACCTTGTTTCCGACACTTGATACAGCTCTGTAGCGTAAAAAAGAAAAGAAAAAAAAGTTAGCCATATATAGTAGAATTAGTTCTGAGAAGTGCATTATCAGTTTGCTAGCTTTCATGAAGTCAAGGTTATTCAATATTCTTGCATACATGTACAGCCGTACTGCAGTACACAGATGTTGAAATGGAATTATAGTGTGTACTGTGTTTATAAAACCTCAATTAAGTGAAGCAAAGGTAACATAGTTGAAAATATCTACAGTTCTATCACATACAGTAGGTTGACATACAATGTTCTCTGTGCTGTATTTAAAATGAGAGTTCATGAGTGTGTCATATAAAAGTTTATGTATGTCAATCAATGTGACATTTGACATTTTGTCTACTTAAAGTACTGTAAAGCTCTGAATTCTTGACAGTATCTTTTCAAGTAAATTAGTTGGGGAGCGTGAAAGGGGGGGGGGGTCATGGGGAAGGGTGAAAAGGGGCATGGGAAAGGGAAGGAGGTCCAAGAGATGGAGAAGACAAGAGACAGGACAGGATTTTTAGAGTCACTGAGAAAACAGGAAAGGGGTAGCAGGGTAATATTATTTATTTTTACTCTGACAAAGAGAGTGCGCAGTGTTAAATGGTTACCAGTTCATTCCAGGCACGGTAATTAATAGTGCTGAGGTTGTGAGGAGACTGGTAAGCTCGTCACTGGATAATATCCAAATCAGTAAATTTTGGAATTTTTCCTCTGAATCAGTGATCCTACAGTATATGTTACAATATTGGTTAAATTCATTTATGGCCCTGTATGTCACATTAATTTCCCACCCCGTCTCATGTACCACCGACCCTTTTAAGCTTAAATTGAAAGTCAAGTAATTTAGACTTTGATGACAGTTCGTAAATGCAGGCATGTACACAGACTTTCCTCACTTCTCCCCCCCCCCTCCTCTTCCCATACACCATCCCCTTCAACCTGAACCCTTTGTGACATACCCTTTGCGGTATGTCACATTAATTTCCCACCCCGTCTCATGTACCACCCACCCTTTAAGCTTAAAGTGAAAGTCAAATAATTTAGATTCTGATAACAGTTAATTAATGCAGGCATGTACACAGACTTTCCTCACTAATGCAGGCATGTACACAGACTTTCCTCACTTCTCCCCCCCCCCCACCTCCCCCTCCCATCCACCATCCCCTTCAAAGCCCCTTTCCTTTGGACTCCCTTCCATCTATTTTGGATCTATTGACAGAATTTTTGGTTCACAATGCAATGCTCGAGCGGGCCTTTTTTTTTTCTTTTTTTTTGTCAAATGTGGCAGTTTGATAGTAAATACACAGGTTTGCATTCCGTTACTTAGACGTGTGTCTTGTTTTTGTCATTTCTTAATGTAGCATACAGTTTATGTAATTTCATCTTTTTCAGAAGCCTTAGAGACCATCATTGACCACTTGGACATGGTCGACTCTGCTGTGAACGGTCCACCAGACATGGACTTGCTGTTCTTAAAGGAGGTTATGAGAGGCAAACTCATGCAAAACTTGGTCAAGGTAAACATTTTTCAGATGAAATTAAAAACCAAAAGAAACAAATTATTGCTTGAACTTTTACAAGTTTTACTGTATATATACCAGGAAATAGTATTGTGCAACCAATTGCAGCCATGTAAAATCCAACTTATTCCGTTTATGTCTACTGAGAATCAAGTGTCCAGGACATGAGCTTAGCTGCATGGATCGACTTTTACAGCATATGTTGATTTAATTTAGTCACATTGGCCTTGACAGCATGCAGGATTGTTCATGAATAGTTTCATGCCACTTGAAAATGTGTGTCACTGAATTTTGCCAAAACATTAAGCCATTTCCTTCAGCCATGCAGTCTTCATTTCTTCCTTGCGAACACTTTTAAAGGGTGTGAAGACTCGCGCACAAAGAAATGTCTGATGCCGGTAATCTGACTTAGTTTCGAATGAGGTGTAACAGAAGTGTTAGACACCACCATCAATTCCAGAAAATACACACACAGCTTGCTACCGTCTGTAATTAGACACTAGTGTACAGTCAATACATACTGTACAGCTACGGTCAATACCCACAACACAGTGTACATACCGTTGCAGTGATGGACATCTCAGGTCTAGATAAAAGATACCAAGGTATCACGTTTCATAACTGTCTGCATTTTGTAGTGACAAGAAGAAAACTTCACTTGCAAGCAAAGGAAAGTTAACTTTTTCAGATTGCGGCACGCGGTCTGGGGCTAGTCTTCAATGCCTTTAAGTTTTACACACTACACACAGTATCTACAGTACGTTTTATTGTCAGAGAAAACAGATTAGCTGAATGTGGCTGCTTAATATCAGACTGGAAATATTTGAGCTGCTTTGAAGAGTTTATTTTGTATTGGGGGGTAGAGGATATTTTTTGTGGGGGGGGGGAGGGGTAATGTATGAGGCTGGTTGTATGCTTTATGAGTATGCAAAGTATACCATTTAAAATAAAATTAATCTTGAAAAATATTTTTTGGACTCTTACTGGTCTCCATCCCAAAACTGACAGATTTGAAATCTCTGCATGATCAACAGGTTTTGAGATAATTATACTCCTGGAGTTATAACAGTATTCTGGAGGACCCTTCCAAGGTGCAAGTATCAAACTATGATCAGCATTGTTACTAGTACTAGGATTCTGCATCCAGGACGCAATGTTTTGGCCAGGGACGCAAAATCTTCAAATTGCTTCCGTTGTCAGTCAGCAGACGCAATTTTTTTTTTGGGGGGGGGGGAGAAACAAACCCCAAGTACACACTCACAGCTAGGTCTTTGGAAAACATACAAAACACAAATTTGAATGAACATATTCCATTCTTTCTTTTGATATCAACAAACCACAACTTCTTCTGAAAAGAAACAAAATTTCTTCCAATCCTACAGATCATTGAATTTGTTTGAAAATACTGTATGATATAGGCCTATCATAACAATCAACTACAATGTACAGGGTTAACAACACTCCATTACAGAGATTTACAAGCTAAAATTGATTTGATTGGCTAATAGTCCCTACCCATTGTCTGGAAACATTCTTGCATCTTTAGTGCTCAAAACGAACACAAAATATGTTGTTTAACAACAATTTACTTGCAACAGTACTTTCCCCTGTTTAGATATAACAATGTTTGTGGTATTGTGGTATAGCCTATCATATGTGTGCAAGTAATATTTGAATCATTGTTTTGAACAGAAATTGTTATGAGTTGAGACATTCTATGATATTTGTGGGAAGCTAACATATCTGATACTGAGAAGGATTTTTCATTTGTTTGTTCTCTCTGCATTGAGAGCTGCTAATTTAAAATGTGCATTCATACCACAGTAGTTTTTTCGTCGCAAACTTTTTCACGCTCCCTTTGACCATGTGCTTCAGTCATTTTTTTTTTTGGTGTGCAAACGTTCTTGTGTAAACTACTGTACTTCATGCATCGTCAAAAATAGCCATTGAAGATATTTTTTAATCGACATTGCATAAAAAGTACTTTACATAGGCTTACTGTAATTTTCATGGAGCTGGTTGTTTGCATACACTGCAAAGCGCCCAGGGCCGGGTAACTGTTGGATCAGTGAGGATTTATGCATGTGTGTGTAGTTGAAACTCCAAAGTTTGAACAGGCCTTTGCTACATACAGTAGTGAACTGTGGAATTTAGCGAGAGATATGTACACTGTAGGTACGGGGATGTTTGGTTGTTGGTGAAATCGCTGGAAAATCAAAGCTTGGAGCTACAGCGGCTTTGTCGACTAGGGAAGTACAAGGGCGTGGAAAAAGGAGCTGGGCAGTGAAAATTGGTTGAAAGGGCAGGGCAGGGCAGGGCAAGGTGGGCGAGAAGAGGTGCTAGGGGATCCATCTGCCCTGTATATTATGTAGAAAAGTATAGACAGTGATATATACGATCGATCTTTACGACTACACTAGTAAAAGTAGGTCATACAATAAACGCAAAATTGTGTTTGATCTGGACGCAAGCTTTTTGTTACGGGACGCAAACCTTTTGGGGACTTGCGTCCCTGGGACATAACTTTTTTTCTCTAGTAACTTTACTGCTATGGTACCATTCATAGTTTAACAATTCAAGCGCTTTCAATTATACCATGAACAGAAAGAGACAAATTGGTTCAATTCTAGTTTACTGTAGTATCAAGCCTGGTCTTTCTTGCTTAAAGGGTGTGAAGACTCGCGCAAAAAGAAACGTCTAATGCCGGTAATTTGACCTAGTTTCGAATGAGGTGTAACAGAAGTGTTAAACACCAACATCAATCCCAAAAACTTTACACACACAGCTTGCTACCGTCGGTAATTAGACACTAGTGTACAGTCAGTACATACAGCTACGGTGAATACCCACAGCACAGTATACAAATGATACAGAGATAGACATCTTAGGTCCAGCTAAAGATAACAATTAAGGTATTACGTTTCATGACTGTCTGCATTTTGCAGTGACATGAACAAAACGTCACTTGCAAGTAACAGAAAGTTAACTTTTTCAGATGGCCACACACGGTTTCGGGCGAGTCTTCAATGCCTTTAAATTTGTCTTAGGCGGAAGTGTTACAAGTTAAAGGCTGTAGATTAGGCAGCATCTCCTGTTGTCCCATCCAATGAGTCCTCTAGTCTACTCTGCATGCTCCAGGAGTGCATGATTTTCTAAACAGTTAGAGGCCTCTACCTGATTCCCTTTGTTTTGTAGTGAAGTCAGAAGTTTAGGATAGATCGCTGTTTTTAAGTCTGCTCAAACCAGAAAGTTTTTTTTGTTTTCTCTTCTAGAGACCTTTTGGTTTTAGTCCACATTATTATTATTATTATTATTATTAACCAGCATTTAGAACCCTATTCACACCTCAAAGAGTGTACCATAGCGTGTACAACTTTAATAGCCCTGGTCATTGGTAACTTGTCACATCTAGAGCTACAAACCAAAGTGTGCACAATTCAATCAATCTCTCCTGGGACACCACAGTGCACCACAACCACGTGTCCCCTGGGTACTACCCATTGGGTGCAGCCACAAACTGGCGCACGCAACTATATTTACAAGTTACCTCGCAATTCCCCATTTATACACCTGCTGGGTGAAGAGAGGCAAAGGAGATCAAGTGCCTTGCCCAAGGACACAACGCAATGATCTGGCCAGGGCTCGAACCTGTAATCCTTAAATCACAAGTCCACTGCCTTAACCATACTGGACCACAACACCCCTGCACATGAACAGTTTTGATGTTGTTATTGTTCAAACATGATTACAGTATCTATCATGGACATGAAGTGGCTCTAAATCGGTTTCAGATTGCAATCAAGAGGAAGATAACATGAGTAAATATGGAATCACGTCATTGGAATATACTGTACCCTACACAACAAATTCATCATAGTTGCGATACTAGTTCAACAATACTTCCTCTTTTTGTCTCTGTGAGTGAAATCGTGCGGTCAGATGTTGGTTTAATATTGTGAAGATACTTTTAACGGTGCTCTTTGTACTTTAGTACCTAGAGTATACTCAGAACTGCTGAGTGAAATTGGAGACTTAATGAATCGAGGTTAATTAACTATCTGTGATCCTGATGTACCACAAATTTAACAAAGTACTCTGCCAATTTTTAAAATCGCTTGTATCGTCCCTGACAATATATGAATCGTAATAATTAACATATTTTGTAAAAACATTGGATGAATCTTGAAGGTACACAGTAGATTGCAAGAATATGGCATTACGAGAGGGTCTGCTACTTGATACAGTACATGTCTATACCTGTAATTCGGGCATGCAAGCAGTTATGCACATCGTGTCTTTCTTAGAGCCGTCATATTTTTTGTAAAATCTTGTATTAAGATCTGTCTGGAGAAAATTCAAAAATACGGATCTGTTTATATACTGCAGTCTATAGGCTGACAATACTCCCATACAACTGATACAAGTACCACGCATGAGCTTTTTCCGCGAATTCGAGGAATATCCGTGATTTCTTTTCTACCTCAGGGACAGAAACTATTATCCTAACACACCGTAGCATATATGCAAACTGGAGCCTATACCGAAATTTTTAGCAAAATTCCGTGATTTGTTTTTTACCCAAGGCTCATCCCTGAAGTACGGATTTTAAGTTGCACATTCGTCGAATGGATGAAGATACCATAATTGGCGCCTCAGTCAAGGGTTGAAATAAGCGGGCGCCCAGGCGCTATTCACGCCCGCAAGCACTAAAATAGCGTCCCTGGACATGAAAGTACAATACGCACAGGCGCTACTTTGTCGGCAAATAAGCGCCCGCATACTCCTGTAAATATCAGTCTTATCATGCGCTGCACAGAAGCCTGAAACTACATTGCATGCTAGTGCTATATAGTAACTGCTAGCGATTTGATTAATCACTGATTGATCGAGTGCATGCACATGCAATAGCACTGGTGCACATGGTTTATATATCGCACAACACCTGTACTGATACGTACGTACATGCCGTACTTGAATTTTGTTTCTCCTTTTTAGCTCCTGGTAGTGAGAAAATAGCTCCTGGTCCTACTGAAATTGCCGCGAACCAGGAGCCACTTTTTTAGAAAGTGGCTCCTGGTCCACAAATCCTTATTTCAACCCTTGGCCTCAGTAATTCTCTCTCGGAATGTACATATCCTTCACTAATTATATCAAAGTTCTACTGTACACAGTGATCCATCTTCAGACTGTTGTTACTGTATGAATTGGATTAATTTAATATCAGGCAAAAGCAGGCAGCTGAAATAGCAGAAGTCGTTATATTAGCAGCCACGAGGGTACCTGTAACTTTGATTAAATTTTGTAATGTTATTTAACTGCTGATGGACTGCCTGTAGCGCACTTCCTTTTCAATTAACTTTTTCAATTGTGAGCACTTGGAAAGTTTGGATTGGTTTCGGTATAACCACGGTACTAGTAGGATATTGCATTTCTGGAGACAGAATTTTTGCTACAATTTGTTTAATATACATGTCAGGCCAAGAGCTCTAGTCATGTCTACCGGATAACCATGTGGTACAGTATAGGGTGACAGTAGCTTGCATAGGCGTAGGAGCCTAATTTGATTTATGGGGGGGGGGGCTGTAACGACTTGCCCGAAAAATATAACCAACATGTTAATGTGCATAACATATAGGCATTCATTGGTTATTACATCACATGCCAATAACATACAATCATTTTCCGTGTAACCCTTCCATATTGCTAACATTATTGGGGAAGTCGTTACAATAATAATGATAATAATAATATAAGTTTAACCATTGAAAAACACATTCCAAATTATTCTTCTGTTAGTAGGTGCCCAAAAAATTCTCAGCATATTGCCCGAATTTTCACAAAAACGTTTGGTTGGGGGGGCTGCAGCCCCCCAGCCCCCCCCCAGCCTCCCGCCTCCTACGCCTATGGTAGCTTGTAAATCCTGTGTGAAACACATTTTCTGGTGCTGCCAATGTCTACAGACTTAGCGGCAATTGGAAGATTGTTAGTAGTTTTACTGTAGTGCATTGTGGCTGTGCTGTACTGTAGGTCATCTGATGGTCATCTCTCATCTGACTTATTCCTGCCTAGAGGCAAATAAGGCCTCCACAGAGCGTCTCCATTTGTCTCGGTCGGCAGCTGCATATCTGGCCTCATTCCAGGATCGCCAACCAGCCCTCTCTCTCTCTCTCTTTGTCCACTGTCGCCCTCTCTTTCTCCTACCCTCTGGTGCCTATAGTCATGCTGATGTTGCTGTCATTGTTTGGGTTTTGGCGCAATATATGCCCAATGAATTTCCATCTTCTTTTCTTTAATTTCGATGCTTAGTGGTCCCATTTTTGCTCTCTTTCTTCTGATGGTATGTTACATTAAAAGACAGATCTCCAAATGGCTGGACAGTGGCCCAGAAGTCGAATAAGTGGGTTGGGAGAGGGTTGGGGGTGGCATCGCCCTGCATCGTTTCCAATTGGTAGGCTTGATTGATTGTAGTGCACACTATACAGTGTGTTGAGGGGGCGGTATTGTGTTGTTCATACAGATATACAGGGTCGTTGCATGGTTTTTACAGAAGCATTCAATTAAATTTCTGCAAATAATTTGTTCATTTTCTGTACTAAGCAGCTGGTACAAATTATTATCTCCAAAGACATTCATTTTCTCTCTGTGTTATATGTTGGTGTCATTCATGAGGCAGCTTAAAGATGAGCTACATCTTGCATTAAATTTGCTGTTTGTTTGATGGCATTCATTTTAAAAGGGTCAATGAATGTACGCATAAAACATGGCTCACTACATTAGCCAATCATGCACAAGTATCAAACTTGTCACGGGTGACATGGTCTTTGGGTACCAAAGCTATATGTACGCAGAAAGGCAGCATCTTTTCCCATAGATACTGAGGAGTTTGCTGTTGAAAAAAATGAGAATTTGTAGGCTTTTTACATTTGAGAAGGCAAGGGAGATCGGGATCTTTGCTTCCCATTGGAGACGCACTCAAGTTGATGTCCGGACGCATCCACATTTAATCGGGAATGTGGTTGGTAAATTCAATGCCAAATGAAAGATAAAAATAATGTGTGCCAGCACAGAAAAAGGTCACTTATATAATGATTGTTTAATATTTTGAACAATGTTTAAAAAACCTAATATTGTTCATACTATATAAAAAAAAAAGTGTCTGATTTGTTTTCTTTTATGACTGCCTTCTGTAAGACTTTAATGCTGCCTGTACATTGGATTGCAGTTTACTCGAAAACAACTCTGATTTATGCAGTGCACGCAGACTTGACTTTCTAGGCTAGCTCTAGGCCAACTACTTCTCCACCCACTGTGAAGAGTTCAATAACTGTTAAACTTGAAGTTAGCAGAGGGTGTTGTAGAGGCTGTGTCAGCTGAAGATTCACTCAGGCATATATATACAGTAGCTTGAATATTATAACAGTTACCACCCTCTCTCTGGCTGCAGGGAATTAGAGGCTCATGATAGGGTATAGTTGTATCCCGTTGTTAATATAAACAACGCACTGCAGTCTAAATGTAGTGGTTGCAGGACTATTAATTTTGGACACTTGCCTTCAAAATCATTTGCTTTGCAGGACCTGAATATCACCAACTTTGCATTCATGTATTGAATGAAATGTGAGTCATTTTTGTCTCTCTTCAAAAAGTTCATATGATTCTATTCACATAGAGTCACAGTAGATTGACTTCAGGCTATCCAGTTGTGAGTGAGCATGGCCTGATGCAGAAGATACAGTGTATATTTGGGCAGATTTCTTACCATACTGTAGATGATCATGCAAAATATGGTGTTTAGTGCAAAAGGAAGGGGATGGGTGGGGGAGGGATGAACTGACTGTAACCTCCAGAACAACATTTTTTTAATGTAGTCACACATTTCATTTCAGATAACAATGAAAGTAAAATTTAACAAGTTGATTTTTTTATTTTTTTTCAAAAATACCTTTGCAAATTCAAATGTGTTATTGGTACAAATATATGGAAAAGTAATTTGGAAGACAAACTTTTGAGAACTCAGTGGATTCAATAACTACTTTCCAAATTTATTTTTGTGGTGAAAATAAAAATGTAGGTTGGCTTAATTAGGTTTTTACTGTACTGTGCTGTGCTGTACAAAAGATATTGCATTGAAAAACACTCACAACAGAGCACATACTTCAATCAGATTCTCTACTGTACCTCACAATTTGCTTTGGGGGGGGGGGGGCGATATTTGGATCAA